>CAKAOI010034455.1:8622-107026 GCA_916701655.1 Sebastiscus albofasciatus | reverse complement strand
TTTATTTTTTTATTTTTATTTTGTTTTGTTGTTTTATTTTTATTTTTACTTTTATTTTAATTTTAATTTTAATTTTAATTTTAGTTTTTATTTTTATTTGTGTTTTTGTTTTTATTTTCATTTTTATTTAATTTTCTTTTAAATTTGAATTTGAATTTGAATTTTTGTTTTTGTTGTTTTATTTTTATTTTAATTTAAAATTTTTGTTTTTATTTTTTATTTTAATTTTAATTTTTATTTTTATTTTTGTTTTTGTTTTTATTTTCATTTTTATTTAAACATTTTTTTTTTAATTTGAATTTTTGTTTTTGTTGTTTTATTTTTATTTTGTTTTTGTTGTTTTATTTTTATTTTTATTTTTAAATTTTATTTTTTATTTTTATATTTTAATTTTTTTATTTTAATTTTAATTTTAATTTTGTTTTTTATTTTTATTTTTGTTTTTGTTTTTAAAAATTTAATTTTTTTTTAATTTGAATTTGAATTTGAATTTTTGTTTTTGTTGTTTTATTTTTAATTTTTAATTTTAATTTTTATTTATTTTTTTTATTTTTTTATTTTTGTTTTGTTTTTGTTTTTGTTTTTATTGTCATTTTTATTTAAAAAAATGTAATTTTTTTATTTTAATTTGAATTTGAATTTTTATTTTTGTTTTTTGTTTTTATTTTTATTTTTTGTGTTTTTGTTGTTTTATTTTTATTTTTATATTACATTTTTCTTTTTATTTGAATTTTATTTTATTTTTCAATTTTCTTTTTAATTTTTATTTGAATTTGAATTTGAATTTGAATTTTTGTTTTTGTTGTTTTATTTTTTATTTTATTTATCCATCTATCTTATGGTGCTATATTATTATTATTAGTATTAGTATTAGTATTAGTATTATTATTATTATTATTAATCTATTTTATGGTGCTATATTTATTATTTTTATGTATTTAGCTATCTATCTTATGGTGCTATATTATTATTATTATTATTATTATTAATATTATTATTATTATTATAAATATCATTATCAAATATCAAAGTAAAAGTCATGGAGAATGGAGGAATTATAGTGCTATATTTTTTTATTCATTTATCTATCTTATGGTGCAGTATTTTTTATTTATATTATTATTATCATTATTGTTACTATTATTTATTTATTTATCTTATATCTATCTTATGGTGCTATATTTATTATTATTATTATTATTATTATCTTAAAATGTATCATTTCATTCCTCTTTCTCATTACATTTGTGCAATACTGTCGGAGATTCTGTCACTCACTTTCAGACACAATCCTAATTTTCATATGTATATTGTACTTTATTTTGATTCAATTTGATTTATGTCATCACTTTTTATCTTACACTTATTTTCATTTTATCCTATTGTTGTTTTTCTTTCTTATTAATGTTATTCTATCTTATTATTGTCACTTTATCTTATCTTATCTATTGCTTTTAGTGCTGAGCTGACTTGTTCTCTCATCCTGTGTTAACCTGCTCATGACAAATAAAACTGAAACTTGATTACAGAAATATACTCCTTTGACATTAAGATGACTAGGGGTAACACGTTGGGTCAATAATAAGTCTAATAAAATCTTCAGCAATAGTTTCAAAGCCTGTGGTTGTATATCTAGCCTACTTTTGTAAACCTGTGCAAAAAGAAACTGCATCAGAGTTTCAAGTTTGTGAAGGTGTAGAAAAGATTTGATGATGTTTCACTTATATTTGACACTCTAAGTAACCTTTAAATTCTGGCCCAAAATCTTATTTTATAATGTATGTGCGTCTTTCTTAATGTGCAATTTTTTCTATACATTCACAATCTTGAATTTCCCATGCAGCGTCTTTACATCATTTTACAAGCTCAAAATCCTATTTGAAGCTTATTTGAGTCAATAGACACAGTAAGAGGACACTGTTGTGCAAGTCTTAAACTTTGCTCTGGGTTGATGGGTTTATTTTCAACATGCACAGTAGTAGGGAAGACTGTATTAACAGTCAGTTGCCCTTGAGCCCCGGGGGCACTGAGAGCTGTCAGCAGGTTTGAAAATTTGCAATGGAAAAAAAGCACAATCCGCTTTATTTTCTGTTAAAAAGGATCCGTGTGTCAACATTTAGTTTTCAGGAGCTTGAATGACTGTGTTGAATCAAAATACCACACAGCAAAAAGGTGTTTCAGCAAAGGAAGACTGTACACATTTGCACAGAGAGTGGAAGGAACGAGGGCTTTACTGAGGCTCAAATGAATTAACGAAGGACTACAGTTTGTAATATCTGTAATCTTATTTGTTAAAACTCTAAGCTAGGAAGACAGGTTGACTAAATAAACTTGAGTGATAGACAAATAAGCACTAAAAAAAACAAATAACAGTCAAGCTTTTACCAAACATTTTCCTCACAAACAAACATACTGTACATGCACACATCCTTGAACATACAAAGCAGGTATATCCACGAGCTTAGAAGATAAGATTATGTCATGTTGTGTAACATGTACGACCGAGGAGGTGAACCCTGGACAAGAACCGCTCTGAGCTGCTGACTGTGATACTAATAAGGTGAGGGTTGTTGTTTATCTCTCTTACACACGCACATCGTGGTGTCCTTCACGTTTTGTTAATAAATCAATAAATACGTATCCCCCCTTTCACTCCGTTGCAGGTTCAAGAATTCCAACTATTTTCTACCTTGTTAAGGAATTTATGTTGTTTGCTAACAGCTGACCGGTTCCCACACAGAGCAGATAATGAGCTGATAGCAGCACATTGTCAGCTGTGGAACAGGTGTGTGTGTGGGCAGCAGATTAAGTGCCTTGAGCCACGAAAGGCTTTATAGGACTTTTCACATATTATGCAGTAGGGGTGTCGTGATATACCGGTATTGACGATTAACCATGATATTTAAAGAATCAGCGTAAATACACATTTGATAATATTGTGTAAATAATCCAGCGTCTCTTGAATTATTTCCATTTTTTCCACACACTATCCATTAGTATAATTGTTCTTTTCTACACTTTTGTACAGTTATTGTTAGACTCCACCTCCCTATGCTCATATTTTTAGTGTAATTAATTTACCATAAAAGAGACCGAATGCACAATAAACAAAGTTAAAGACTGATAGTATTATTATATATGTGTTTTTTAAAGTTTCCTATAGATATCATGATCTTTTGGCCATGAAAATCGATTGATGATTGTAGTGGCATTCCTTCTGAATCCCAAAAATAAGCCACAAACGAGCGGTAGGCACAGTAACTTCAGTCTGACGCGAATGACAGGAGATGTAATCCAGTTTAAAATATTTACTGAATAAAGTTAAGTATTACATAGTGTCACACGGTAGAAAAACTATGTGCTCCCGTGCCTAACGCAGCTCTCTGCCTCCTAACTCTAATGCACACTCACTCTCTCACTATATTAAAGGGAGTCTAAATCATCAAATTTCAATATACATGCATTTGTCTCTTTACCTTTTTAAACATTATCTAAGTCAGCTACAATAACTAGAAATTATTAATTTTAACTTATAGTCACACATTGTGGCTCTTACAATGATTGTTTAAAATCAGTTTAAATAAGTTCCCCTTTAACATGTAAAACAGCTTTAAACAATTGGACATCAGCATATATAAAAAATATTTTATTGAAAAAACAAGAACCTTAATAACAAAAATCAAACATTTACAAAAAAAAAGATTACAATCTTGTATCAATGCAATAGAAAGATATTGCACTCTTCATGATTGTTCAGCACATACTTGATTATAAGGCAGAAGTTTACGATCCCCAAACATCTGAGGACACATCTTATGTTGACCACTTTTAGCTTTGTTGCTCATTGCACACTGTACCGGGGTTTACAACCTTAATTGCATAACACACTTTGTTCGACACCAGAATTTTACCTTGCAGGTAAAAAACACAACATTAGCGTTAGATGTGCACATTTTAAACTTCAGCATTTGGATTTAGAGGAAACTTCGGCTCATTCCAAAAACACAGTACTAAAAAAAAGCATGCTTACATGGCTAACTCCATTATATGACCTGAAAGTGTTTATAGCTCTAGGCACGTATCGCTTCTGCAATAATTTACAGAAATGACTGGATTATAACATTTAACTAGATGCATAAAACATAAAAAGAAAACCATTTTCAGACAATGCCTAATAAGAATGGTTAATAATAGGTGATTAATTGAATATGCCATATTGAATAATCAGTACTAACTAGTACATTCTTGCACTGTGAGGTCTTAGTTCTGTAAATAAAATGACTAAAACTAATCGGGAGTCTCACTGATCAGCTGACCTCCGGAGGAAAAGGAAGCACCACATGTCCTTCCATGTGTCCACATGAATTATAAAGTGCTATTTTCAGAGGCGTAGCTCTGTTTCACTTGCAGCTAATTATTTGGCCTCCAGGAAACCACTCGGCAAAGAGCAGGAGCCTACTACGTCTTTCTTTGCATAGTGAGATTTGATGCGTCCTTCAGAAGTGTGGTCCCTGGGTCTTTGGTTTGTAAATAATTAGACATTATTACACAGAGCAGCCACAAGAGCCAGTGTAATTTCTTTTTTTACTTTCACACCACGGCAGGACTGAGTTGATTGTGGGTTTTCTTTTGTGCATTTTCAGGTATTCCACTGAATATTTTGTGGCGTCGCCGCTCATCCAAAGTTGAGCTTCAGTGTCTTTTATCTGCTTTGGTTTTCTGCTGCTTCTATCATGGCTCTGAATCTTGAGTTTTCATCTGCCAGCAAAGCAGCGGGACTGTCAAACTCCGAGATCTATGAGAATGAAAAGGATAAAAACAGCGATCAGTGCCAGCATATAAAATATGAAATCGGAGGGTTCAACTTGTTAATTTCACGAACTTTTGTAGAGAGAATAAAAAATCAAGGCATATTATTTTTCTCGAAGAATATTGCAACCCGAGTTATTTCCCACTGGCAGCGTATGAAAAGAATTTTAATGTCTGGAAAATATGACCTCAGGCAGCTTTGTTACGCTTTGGTGTCTCTAACCAATGCTAATCGATCACTAAAAAGCTACATTACACTCAAATGTTGACACGGCTCAAACTATAAGACTTTCTTTCTGCTATATTGGATATATTATAGTACAGACAGATGATATACAACAAATTAAAAGCATGAATTAAAGGCTAAGTTGTCACAGCTACGTGATTAACACCACAGCAAACTAAGAGCTGCCAACCATCAAAGCTGTTGCAATCTGTAATAAGTATTACACCATTTAGGGCTATCTAATAAAAGCAAAATAATTCAACTTCATCATTAATGTCTGTGTAGAAACTGCCTTGCCACTGGCACCCCACTGCAGCGAGGCCAGAGAGGACGGTTACATGGCCATAAAATAGGTGTTATTTCACACCAGGAATCTCATCTATCCTGCTACATCTATCACGTTTCACTCTCAGTCTACCAACACGTCCTCATCCCAACTTGTCACATACTGCAGCTTTGTCACACCCGTTGGCGTCACTTTATTTTCGTCAACAAAACCACAATAGTTAGGTTTACAGTAGGAAAGAACTACATGGTTGAGCTTAAAATTACAGTGAAAATGACACTGAACATTGTGAACACGGGACACGAATGAACAGCTGATTGTAACATGACGCACGGGACACAAGCAGCAGTCTCCTGGATGAAAGCCCTGTGTTTGTTGGACCCATCCACTTCCCCTCCCGCCCGCCCTGTGTGTGCCTTTTCACTCTTTAAACTACGTCACCACACTCCCGGTGCATTTTCCCTGAGCATTTACTGTTGCCGCGGATGGGTTTACATTGTAGTTAATGGTTTCATATCGGCGTTAAAGGGTGCCTTGTGCGGCGGTACCGAATGCTGACAGCCGTGACAAAGCCTCTGTATTTGACGCCCTGGGAATGAGAACAGGCTGACTCGACACCGTCCTTGGGTAGAGAGGTAGACTCGACTTATTAACAGGGTTAAGGCGTGACACTGAAGCAGGTAATCAATTGTGTGCATACCATGTTCACTACATGCATCAACTGTCAGCTTGAACACAACACCGCCTAAGTAAAATGCCTCATCCAATCCATCACCTCAAAGGGAGCAGTTCACTCAGTGAATCGGGGCTGTTTCAACTCAGGAATGAGCTTCAACCAAGGGGGGCCCGTGTGTTGCAATCAGTGGCGTTGCCTTTATACACACCTGGCCGTTGTCCAGGACCATGACCCTGCTGCAGCTCATCACGGTGTTGAGACGGTGGGCGATGATGAGGGTGGTGCAGCTGCCAAACGCACATCGGATGGTCTCCTGGATGAGACGATCTGTCTCAGTGTCGATGGCTGCTGTCGCCTCGTCCAATATAAGTACCTAGAAATAGAAAACAAAAAACAAAAAAAAAAATCAGCTACGTTACAGAAATAACAAAAAAAGATGATAGAAACAACAAAACTGGAGATTACATTATCCAAACAAAGACATGGTCTTGGTGTAACATTATAGAAAATCATTAACACAAAATTAGGAAAAACATCCCACTATTATATACTGTATATGCTGCTCATGTTTATGAGATGCAGTTCTGATGCACACCACTAGGTGGCAGTGTTATCCCATGCAGGAACACATGCACACTGGCCATTCTATGATATGTAGAGGTTGTGTTTTCTTATTATGAAGCTTGAGCTGCTATCATCATCCATGTCAAACAATGTTCCACATGTCAAGGTGAACTAGCGGAGTAATATAATCAAGCACCTTGCTGTTGCGCAGCAGAGCTCTGGCCACACAGAGCAGCTGCCGTTCTCCCACCGAGAAGTTCTCCCCGTTCTCCGTCACCTCTGAGTGGAGCGAGTGAGGCAGCTGACTGATCTGAGGAAGGCCAGAGGGGTGAACAGAGGTATAAGGATGAATGTTACGGGCTTATTCTGTTCAAGTGATGCATCATTTAGCTCAATCTGACAGTGCAGAACCATCCTGTCACTTACCATCTCTTTAATATGCGTCTTCTCAAGAGCTTCCCATATCTGTGAATCAGAGTATTGATCCCACGGGTCTAAATTAGTCCTATTGGGAAAAGAAGACATAATTGACTGGATTAAACATTATGACGATTTAATATTAAAGGATAATGTCTGTATTTTTCAACCTTATTTTCCCATGTTTTTGTGTCTAAATGGCTAATTGCGGACAACAAGTTCTGAAATTGGTTCAGTATTGAGGGAGAGCGCTGTAGATGGCAGCTGCTCGCGGGCTGCAATATGGTGCTATTGGGGCAAGCTGGCATCGTAATTTACGTCCACTAAAAGTGTTTTTTTTTTGCCATGACAAGCTCTGATTGTTATTATAAGTGTCTGACAATATGGTGAGAGTCTCGTTCTGAAATCTGGCGAGGTGATGTGTTGCCAGAAGACAACAGTGGAATAGTGGAATACATCCATAGTGGAAACGCAGAGTGGCAGCCGGGCAGAGTTTGTTGTGTTGGAGTACAGAAAGTGTAGCTTAGTGTTGTTATCTAAAAGATTTTCAATGTCATGGCTGAATATTTAGATGATTTCGACAACGTGGATGAGGTTTTTGAATTAGATGTCCGCCCGTATTTATTTGAGTATACGGAGATATTCAGATTTCACAGAGCGGGACTTGGACACAATAACAAACCGACCGGATTAAGCGAAAGGTAAGAGAACCGTTTTATTTCTCCGTAGGGTCCTTTCCATAATGTTGTCAGACACTTATAATAACGATCTGAGCCTGTCTGTGGCAGAAACAAGCACTTTTAGTGAACTTAACGTTGCATTGACGTTGCTCACTTGACCTCGCAGCTCGTTTTGCGACTGTCAGTTACAGCGTTTTCCCTCAATACTGGACCAGTTTTAAAAATGGTTGTCCCCATTAGTTACTTAGACCCAAACACATGGGAAAATAGTATTGAGAAATACCGAAGTTACCCTTTAAGACCAGAGGTACAGCACAGTAAACTGTCGATACCACACTCCTTACCCTCCACACTCCAATTTTCACCTGAGGCGGATGAAAACCGGCATCCACAAAGCAACTTACTGCTAGTATTTATAAATGCTGATGTTTTGTTTTTGAAACGGTCTTGCCTGTCAAATTTAGCGTATCTGTTCTTTCATTTCTTACTGCCTGGCACCATTTTTGTTTCCGTTATGATTTCCCTCTGGTTTGGCTTCACATCCACACTAATAGACACGCAGAGTCTATATAATACGAGTCCCAGATCACTGCTGGGCTCACGCACAGCAAATAGTATCTAGTATAAATCAAACATCTTTAGAAAACCATTTCAAGGCAAACAGTGGGATATGGATATGTATTTTAATAGGATCACAGATAATATATTCTGCTCTGTTTGGATGTAAAAGACATATATTTGAAATCTAAAGAGGTGGGTTGACTGAAGGCACACCACTGTCTGCAGCAGGGAGTATCCAACTATATGGGAAGGAAGTGGTATACATATGTAAGCACTGACTCATGTGATAGATGACCACATCGTTGCATCAGTAGACACAGGGATTTTCCATTAGAGCAGTTGCTTTAGAGCACATTAATGCTTGAGGGCTACGTGCTTCTCATTCATTCCCTCTGCTCAATGCATGAGACACAAAGCTTGTTAATACAAGTAATTATAAATCGGGATTACCTGACTGTCCCGATGAAGAGCATGGGCTCTTGAGGAATGATGGCTAGCTTGCTTCGCAGGTCATCCAGACCAATCTGTGCGATATTGATTCCGTCAATGACGATCGAGCCTCCGGTCAGCTCCACCAGTCTGAACAGAGCGACGCCAAGAGAGGACTTCCCTGCAAACACGTACAGAAAAAGATACAGCATGAAGAGATGTGTGTACAAAAGAGATGCTGCTGGCTGGGGAACAGAACGGGTCACTCGTACCTGATCCCGTGCGGCCCACAATGCCGATGGTCTCTTCCGGCAGGATGCTGAAGGACAGCTTCTTAAGCACGAGCGGCAGATCTTCACGATAGCGCATGTCCACATCCTGGAAGGTGATGTTTCCCTGCTGAGGCCAGGAGGGGGCAGGAGCATCTGCCTCGGCACTCTGTCGGGGTGCTTCACTCTCTAGACACTGAGATAAGGAACGGAGATGGTATCTGGTATTAATCTCTAAATCTCTGTGGAGGTGCAAGCGCCTGAACTGATGTGCAGAGATTTTCTCTCTATGAGCTTTTCTTTGAACTTGAGACTAGCAAAAGAAAAAAAAAAAGTTGAGTTGATATTCGTATCTTTTGCCCGTTTGATGGCTGTTGTGTGAAACAAGCCCTGTCATGTGCTCTGGAGTGTGTTAAGACCTCACACTGGCTTTCTATCTGCTTCCTGCTGTGTTTATCACACATACACACACACCAAAACACACACACACACACACACACACACACACACCAAAACACACACACACACACCAAAACACCCACACACCAAAACACACACACACCAAAACACCCCCACACCCACACCCACCCCCCCACACCCACACCCACACCCCCACACACCCACACACACACACACACACAGACATGCCAACTGCCCTAAATTCAGCTGCTTTGTCATTCTGGGCAGGTCTGCGTCTGATGGTGTGATTCTAGACGCTGTGCCAGTCTATGTGACCGTGCACAATGTGCCACATAATCCACCTCCTCTCTCCTCTGCACTAATCATTGCTCTTACCTTTACATAATGATTGATCCTCTCTACTGATGTAAACCGAGCTTCGGTCTCTGTGAGCAGCCGCACGGTGAACTGAAACAAGCCGGTCAGCTGGAGGTGAGAGAAAAGCGGAGAGAGGTGGAAGGTTAATGGTTAGCACTGTCGCACCAATTACTATGAAACACTTGGTATTTACAAGAGCTGCTCCTCGTCAACGAACAAGCAGCGAAACAATCAGAGAAGATTTACAACCTAATAAACAGATTGGCTGTCGTAGCTCCTTCACAATTCTCTGCCATGGCTGTCATGGCTGTCGATTATGACATGCAGTAAATCACTAAGCATTTAAAAAAATAATAAAACCATGTGGTTCCTCTAAGACAAGCTGTGGAGATACAGTTGCATGTATACAGTAGTTCTTTGATGCATCCCCCACCAAAAAGGAGAATGAGTGAGGCTGAATATGTGTATAACATGTCGGTCATTTAAAGCAACACTATTACCCTTTTCCCACCAAAATTAGCGCGTTTATGCAGGTTTTGTAAACACGGAAAAACCTGCTAAAAACGTCGATAGACTCCTTTCCCATTGCAAGTGAAGCACATTGAGTCCACGCCTGTCTTATGAAACGTGCTCTATAAATAAAACTTGATAGATTGAGTATGTCGTGCCGTTGTACCGGCCTTTCTGGCTTTTTTTCCTGGCATGCCACGTTCGACGTCACAGACGCACTGTCGGCGGTTACTACTTCTTTTATATCTGCTGCTTATTCAGCCTGTCTTTCAAACTGTCAAACCAGAGTTGGTGATTGTTGAAACAGCAGGAAGACTAACAAAGACTCATTTTGTTGAGTTTGAATGAAGTGTGTTTTACGACGATCAGAGAGGTAAAATTACTGATTTGTGACTGGAGTCTGGTGACTTTGAGAAACGCATATTAATTGTATGTTTTGTACGTTAATAAATTATAATACTTGTCCAAATCCCTGTTGATTTTATTTATGATATATTCACTTTAACGCACGTCACATAGCATGACACCAGAAAAGGGAAGTGAAAAGTAGCGTGTTCAGCTGCAGAATCATTTGTCCTGGGAATGAATGCAGATTGTAACCTTTCACAATGAAGGCAAAGGCCAGGTGTTAGTGTTTTTTTGTCCAGTGGGAAAGGAGCTAAATAAGTAACTTCTGCTGAACAGCTACCTTTGAATGCTAAACAACTGTTATTCCTAACTACAGTTCAGCTAAATGCTATAATACTATAAAATACCTCTCTATAGTAGCTGTTAGAAACAGAAGAGGCTTCACTTTGACACATTTCTAATCCCGTCTAAAGCTTCAAACGTCTCTCTTTCTAGCCTTTTCAGACTGCCAGTGTCTCCATACTACATGTGTTTGTTTACAAACCTGCACTGCGTACGATATGGCGAGGCCTGCGTAGGCTGGAGGTATCTGATTGTGCATGAAGACAATGAGAAGTGCTACACCAGTGATAAGAGAGATGCTGATGAGGTCGAGGCGAACAGCCAGCCAGCGCATAGCACAGCTGAAGAGGTAGTTGGAGGCCTGGTTGGTGTCCAGTAATTCCTGATATCTGGAAAAAAAGAGATAAAACCAGCGACCACGAGGTGTGGTATATTTACAAACCGAGGAGTAAACTGAACGAGAGATAAGATTAAATTCAAGTTTAATGATTTCCATCTGTGAAAGGCACCATTATACTCACCTTTGGAGGAAGTCGGGGCCTCTTCCGTAGGCGTGGATGGTGGAGAGTCCCTGAAGACTGCTGGTGATGTGAGAGGTGAATGGTGATTGGCTGATGTTCTCCAGGCGCTTCAGCTCTCGAATCAGAACCCTGGGAATAGAGAAAGATCATCTTTTACATTTAACTTCCTACTGTAGACCATTTCACAATTGTAACGATTCCAAATGTGTCCCAGTTTATCTCCTGTTGCAGTCAAGTAAGAGATACATACTACCGTTTATTCCCACAAAGTATATTGAACGATAGTACACATATTGAGTGTGTAGTGCATAGTATGCGATTCCGGACGCAGCCAATGACGTCCACTGACAGGAAGTAGACATGGACCCAAGCAATATTTTGTAAAAATGAAATTAAAAATGATTAAATGCAGATGTTTGCGAGATCTTAATATCATGCAGACCTCAAGCAGTTTTTCTAGTGTCTATAACTTCATAATTTGATGAGTAATTGAAAGTCATTCTGTCTTAAAATATCCATTCTTATTACAGGCAGATATAAACTAACTCTAGAAATTCATTACAACTAAAGTTTGTTTTGATTTATAACCCTAAATGGTTGTGAAAAAAAAGTCCTTATGAGGTAAATTTGCAGCGCTGCAGAATTGGAAAGCCTCCACTCAGGTTTGCTTCATTTGAATGAAAATGGTGGGGTATTGTGTGCAAATAAGCTCCGGCATGAGAGGAGTAAATCTTCCAAATAAATTACATTAAATTGGAAAAACCTCATGAGAAACACTCTACTATAAGCCACAGTAAGTACTGTACAATCCTGAATAAAGTAGTACAAGTACAAACCTTTGTGAAGGTAATTCAATCTGGTTTTAAGATCTAAAGTATCACATTTTTGGTTAAAGTGATATTGCTGCCATAAACCACATATATATTTAGTTAGATACTGACAAGACACCTGAATGCTGAAGCACCTCTAAAGAATGAAGAAATGGAAAATGCATCAGCTCTAATGATGCAGTTGTGTGTTAGACAGGTAATGATGTCACAGTGGACAGAGAGGGACACGGTCCACGGCAGACGTTTTCCCGACAGAGCTCCAGTCGTTTCCTGCTATCTGATGCATGTGCAATATTATGAACGCCGTCGCACAGACGGCCACACAATCAGCAGCCAGAGAGACTCGCCGTCGATGGGTCGGTGTGAGCGAGAGAGGTTTATTGACAGAGGTGGGGCGTCTTTCTACTTTTAGACACCACGACAGAATGGATGGTGCATGTGAATTACGAGTCTCCCATGAATCATTTGGTTTTCTCATAAAAAAGCCCAGAAGAGAGAGGGAAACAACATGACACTTCTTCGCTTGGAGGCTGTGATCCAGACAAACATGTTTATGCCCTGGGCAGTTTCATTTCAGAATTCAATAAAGGCCGCTTCAGAAGTGGGTGATTTCAATGGGAGCTGCAGTTTGATGTAACGTCTATACATATCCTGGGATGTCGTGACTTTGTAAGATACAGTATTTCATTCTTTTAAAGTGTTGCCGAGGGGTGCTGCTGACTACCGTTTGGTTACAGCTGGGGGTCAGGAGTGATTAATAGTCTACAAATCAAGTGGCACTAAAAAGATAAATGAAGATATTTTATAATTAAATTGATCCCTCGAGAGACAAACTGAGGAAGCTATGTGTGATTTGTGAGAAGGTTTTCAAATCAAAATGATCACATGTCATTTGTCATTACTTAATATGATTTAAAGCTACAAATCACATGTACTGCTTGTATGTATAACATTCATAAGTTTCATAACTTAACACCAGCACAATAAGATGCACAGTCATGCTCTTCTTGATCTCTCAGATACAGGAAGCAACCAGACACCGTGGTTATTTCCCAAGATGCCAGCGAGCTGCTGTTCCCCTCAGTGGATTCACCTTTATTGCGAAATTGCTGCGAAGCCATAAATAATGACTAAAGCAGAGTCATCAGATCATCCGGCGCGCTCTTGCAACATTTACAACCGAGCAGAACAGAAGCTGTGAAAAGTTTAATCAATGACCGATAGCGCTCCACACACTGGCAGATAAAGATTATCGCTGCACCTCTTTCACAGTTATTTAGCCTCACTATCCTCCAATAAAAGTTACCTGTTAGAATAAGTTTGCATCACCTAATTCATAATCATTATGGGCTGTGCTGAAATGTATGCACAATACAATAAACATAACAATACAAAGCTAATCCCATTCACCACTAACAGAAAGCTCCTTTAATTGGCAGCATTTTTATGCATGAGACTGGTTTGATTTAACATTTAATCAAATGTCTCTTTGTAAAGTAAATAATGGACACTTTGCAGCTCTACAGAGATTTTTTTTATCCGGTTTTAGCTCAGTGTTTTTCAGCCCCACATTTACTGCATGGTTCAGTCTCATCAACCCCTTTTACAGCAGAAGCTGTCAGCAAAAACAAAAAACGAACATTGTCGACTACCTGCTAGTGCTGCACTGAATGTCATTTCTTTTTACCTTCAAAGCTTCTATTGAGGTTGTCGGAGGAAGCTTTGAATGTCTGTCGTCATCTCCCGAAACCAAAAAACATCCTTGAACAAAATCCTATATTTGAATAAAGTGATTCATCAGATTATCAGCCTGTTTTAATTAATGCACTTTCTTTAATGAATATAACTCGTCGGTGCGTGCCTTTCTTTTATGTGCAGCAAGCGGGAGAGCAAACGGTTTTTGAAGATGTTGTTTTTGAAAGGCTAAACGCCAACAAATATGAATTGAATCAGAATATTTCGTTAGATAAAAACATGTTGTGAATTTTGTAAATTATTACATCTATTTTATTTTCAATACATTTTGACTTTTGGACTTCACAACGCTCTGGAGTTATTGGAAATGTTTTGATCACACGAGTCGGAAACAATCCTACGCAGCCACCGCTGGAATCAAATTCTGCAAATAGCATAATACTAATAATATTAGTGTAGCCTGATCTTTATCTGCAACTGTGCACAAATAGTCTATAAAACACAAGTAAAAGACTTTTAACAATATGAATAAAGCTTCGAAGCTTCCAACTATTCGGTACAGCCCTGCTACCTGCCCTGAACCAAAGAGTAAGCAGACAAACTGGTGAAGGCAGTTGAACATTTGGCAGCTTAGATATTTGCCTCAGGACTAAACTGAGCTAAATGTTTTCTTTACTGTTAACAGTTGTCTGTTGGGCAGAAACATGACTCCTAACAAATGCAAATGCTGCTCTGTTTCTGCTGCCAATTGTTTGCTAACATTTTAGCCCTATTAACTTCATGAGCCAGTGTCTATCTGTCGGCTTATGTGAATGTTTTTCTGCCCCTAGTGGCCAAAACATCAGCTAATGTAGTTACTAGTTTCCACTTTACTCGAGCACCTGTTGCTTATTAGTCACCTGCTGCCGGTAACACTGCTCAGATTGTTCTCAGGGAGATGAAATGTAATGTGTAAACAGTCTGTTTGAATCTCAGGCTTGGCGCCAATAGTAATGATAACAACAGGAGTGATGAGAGTCTGACCTGGAGACACGGTTGACGACACAGAGGAAGGCTCCCAGTGGCAGGATGGAGATCAGGAACCACGGGAAGACAATGCCCACCATTCCCAAGCAAAACAGCACCAGGGTCAGGTTCTGCAGCAGCATCTCAGCTTGCATGGTGAGACGCACGTCAACTGTGGAGAGGACACATATTATATATCAGTCACGCTGCGTGGTTTGGGCTCTATCTATCTATCTATCTCTATATGGGAAGAAAACTTTCTCTCTGTGACTCCCTAAGTGTCTTTTAGTGTTCCCAACAGAGAGAAAAGGAGTCTAAAAAAAATATTATACTTATAAACAAAACCAACCATCCAGAAAAAAACAGCAACCCACAAAATCAACATGTCAAGCAAAGACGCCAGTGAAGTGGATAACAGAAAGGCAACACTAAGCAAAACACTCCATGTGAAACCCCCACTGTGTCTTGGCAGTACACCTTGTCAACCAGGGTGACTCCGCTGACTGAGAGCTCTCTTTGGGGAAGGTTCGCAGTCAAGACAAATCAAGTCTCACCCTCATCCATGTCTCTGGAGAAGCGGGTCAAGATACGACCCAGAGGCGTCGTATCAAAAAAGTGCATGGGGCTGAGGAGGAGCCGGCGGAACAGCTTGTCGTGGAGCACGGAGGCAGCCTTCACCGTGCACTGTCAACACAAACAAACAGCCGTGTTTGAACATGAGACCTGACACATGGAAACAAACAACTTAAGGAAACATACGGAAAGAATCACGGCACGGATAAACAGACGGCTGGAAGGAATAATCGTCTGTCAATGTGCTCAGCCTCAAACAGGAAAAACACACAATGGATAAATACAGTGGCACTCATCTGTTGCCTGCAGAGTTATAAACGCTACTTCACCATATGCTAAGCATGTGCACAGTGGTGGGTAGTTATTTTTTTTTGGCCTCGTGCAAGGCAAGCTGTCATATCTTCATTTATAATGAGTTTCTGGGAGGCTGACATAAAGGTCATGACCCAGTGAGCAAGAAACATCTCACCAATAGGACAGAAATTACATGTGGCAGCAGAGAACAAATTAATTCTATTAATGGAATATTCAACACTCCCAAAGATCTCATCACAGCTAGGGGTAAAAAAAGATTAGCCATCTTTGAAAAATTAGCAATTTCAAGTGGCACACATTAACGTGGGGACCTAACCTCTGCAATGCAGTGTCAGGTTGGGTTAGCTTGAAAAAGGAGGACGCGCCCGAAGGGGAACCGACATGCACACACACGCATCCTTCCTTTCTCTCCGCCTCTTTGTCTCTCTTGCACACACATGCAGTTGTTGTAAAGCTGTGAGACATAGCGGCGGACAGATAAATGGATTTGGCCTACAGGCTTTTTCAATTATAGCACTGGAACCATGAGAGCATGAACAAATGACAATAAAGACAATTAGGGAGGAGCAGTGCTTAACTGTGAACACCGCTACTATATCAACTTTTCATATTCCTTTCAAACGCCGCTATCGTTTTAAAAGTTGGAGTGGATGTGACGGGATGAGCTTACCTTCACAAACACCAGCCCTCTCATTGTCTTCAGCAGCAGAGCAGCTCCCATGGAGGCGACGTAAACAGTCGTATAGTACTGAATGTGAGGGTTGAGTCTCATGCTGTTGCTCGCCATCGTTTCATTCACCAAGATTAATGAGGTGTTCTGAGGGCAGATGGAGCAACAAATTACCAAGAGTGAGGAAAAAAAATCCAATTTCTCCCCCATTTCTCCCTTTTGTCTCTAATGAAACTGAGAAAAGCACACACTTTGGAATACAACGTGAAAAATGAAAATCAGTCAGTTCAATGATGTTTACCATTCCAAGCACATTTCTCAATAGCAGCCACCGCCTGCTTTGCTGCACATCTGTTTCTTCACTGCTCGAGCTTGTTTTTAATTAAGTTTACCGTGGCGCCGTTACTTTTTTAATCATGCACATTCAGATTAATGCTCAGTCGGCTGCCACAACTCACCGAAGCATAGTAGTTCTTTTTCTTTTGGGAGACAAACGCACATTAAAAGGAGGCGTCTATTATAGTCGAGCAGGATCGTCTACAAACTCACCCCGCTGCCCTGTCTGATCCAGTAGCTCAGCCACCAGTTACTGAAGGCTATGCTGCCTGTGGTGGAGAGGAAGAGGAAGATGTTGATGATGAAGACTACTGGACCTCCTGCTGCTTTGATGTAGGCGCCATACACAGACCAGGCGACCGCACCGGAGCCCTTCTCCTCAGCTTTCATCAGTCGCTCTGAATGAAAGATATTACATGTGAAACATTGTCAAGGAAATTAAAAAACATTTAGCATTCATTCTGCACGTGGAGCAGGAAAAGTGGCGGGGTCGCTCACCTCTTTTCTTGCTCTCCACCTTTGGTCCGACCTTGGCAACGTCAACAGCATTGGCACCCTTTTCTGGGCTCGCCCGCTGCTGTTTGTTTTTTAAATTCTCCTTCACCAGATTCTAAGAGACGAAACGGTGAGGAAAGAAAGCGAGCTTTGAAATCACAGCAGCTGTAACAACAACACACTGCAAGTCATTTAAACAGAGATATCGGTGACAGAGTCTTTAGCAGCTCACCAGTAAATCAATACACGCATAAATAATGAAAGGCCATGTATGCATTAACATTTACAGCTTCTGGGCCCGCCTTTCTGGGCTCATGAATTATTCAGCTTGTAATGTTCAATGTTTTTGTGCAGTGGGGGCAAAGATGCCTGACTCAAAAGAGCTGGCCCGCTGCCTCACGTGGCCTCACCTCCTGTTGCATGCTGTTGAATAGGCTGGCATAGTCACGCTCTTTACCCATTAGCTGAGCATGGGTGCCGTGCTCGGCAATCTGCCCGTCCTTCATCAGGATAACCTTGTCACACTCCGGCAGGTACTAGAAAATTAAAAGATAAGAAACAGGCAAACATTAATCAGCTAATCATCACTAAATCAGTTATTTTGTAGGCTTTGGGAAAAATTACACATTCTGAAGGAAAATTTGGCTTCATTAGAAATGCACAGACAGGTCCCTTACCTGCAGCTGGTGGGTCACAAAGAGCACTGTCTTGCCTCTGGCGGCACCCCTGATAGTTTTATGGAAAACGTGGGAGCCCACACAAGCATCGACAGCACTGAGAGGGTCATCCAGCAGAAGTATAGGCCGCTCGCTGTAGAGGGCACGGGCCAGGCTCACTCTCTGACGCTGTCCTCCACTCAGGTTGGCTCCTCTCTCTCCGATCTAGGAGGAGAAAATAAAAAAAAAACATAAAGCTCCATAAAACTCTACTCTTGTTGTGCCAGTTACATCAATTAAAACGGCTGCACACAAGGGTAAAGAAGCCTTTTATTAAAGCTGCAATGATTAGTCGACGAATCGATTAGTGGATCGACAGAAAAATAATTTTTCATGCAAATTCAAATATAGAGATTTCTCTGTTTTATATCATATTTAACTGAATATTTTGGGGTTTGGACTGACAAAATAAGACATTTAAAGACATCATCTTAGACTTTGAGAAACTGGGATGGACATTTTTCAATATTTTCTGCCATTTTATAAACGAAACAATCGATTAATTTGGAAAATAATCGGCAGAATTATCGATTATGAAAATAATCGTTAGTTGCAGCCTCATGTTTTACCTAAAAAATCCAATTACTAACAAGCAGATTTCGACAGATACCTCTGTCATGTCTCCATACGGGAGCTCTGCCAGATCTGGGAAAAGGCAGCAGGCTTCCAGGACGGCATTATATCTGATGAGGAAACGAGGAGAAGAAATGTTAAATTAGGGGACTGAATCTCAACCTTTATTGTTTTTCATAACATCAGTATACAGTAGCTGATCTTACTTGTCTTGGTCATACTCGTTTCCAAACAGGATGTTCTCTTTCAGTGATTCATTGAGGATCCAGGCTTGTTGAGCCACGTAAGCGAAGCCCCCGCTGACAGCTATGTTGCCCTCTAACAGGGTCATCTGCAACAGAAAACCAGGAGGGTTGGAAGCAGAGAAAACACTTGAAACACTCCTTTTCAAATTGTGGGTCGTTGCGTGGCATTGGGTGTGAATAAAAGGTTCAAAAGGAGTATTCTTCTTGTTGTTATTCATGTCTGTGCTGTCTGAACAATCTCACCTGTCCCAGTAGAGCAGACAGAAGGGAGCTCTTTCCGCTACCGACTCCTCCACAGATTCCAACCAGTGAACCCTAGAAAAGGGATAAAAACAGTGGCATTGTGGGAATTACATGTAGCAAGCAAGGTTTGACGCCTTGAATAAAAACGTCCTTAATCCACTTTATGTAAATGTTTGTACCTTCTTAATGCGTAGGTCAATGCGGTGCAGGGTCTTGTGCAGCGGAGGTCGTATGCTCTGAGTGGAGGAGATGGTGCTTTGTGGACTCTCCTGCTCCATATTTGTGAGAAGACTTTGTGCGTTGGGAACTTCCTTGCTTGCTTTAGTGTCCTCTGTGGAAATATACAGGCTGAGCTTCTCCCTGCGCAACACGCGCATCATCCCTCCTCGCTTCTTGGGAGGTGGGTTAGGTTTCGCAGACGGAGGAGAGCGCGCCTTTTCCCAAGCCAGCGTGGCATCCTGAAACTCCACTGCATTGCTAGCATCCTCCATTTTGACCAAAACAACCTGTCTTTCCTCCATCATGAAGAGCCTCTGCAGAGACAGACACAAAGGGTCACTTTATGCAACATAATTTGGCCACACATTGTGATGACAAACTTGACGAAAGAACAATTGACTGCCGTTTTTTTCTTTTGAGCACGAATGAGAACAAGCTCAAGGTTTCTATCTTTGCTTATGTGAGAAGCAAAAGATTGTTTAACGTACTTGAGGGTGTGATATGTATGATATGAGACACGTATAGCTGTGCCAATACATTACTCAGTCTTGTGCTTAAGGTACAGTCTGTCCTGTCCTTGAGTTCCTCATTACTGTATTATGTGCTGCTTTAGAATAAAAACACACAGTCCCTCAAGCCTTTTGGTGTATCCTTGGCAGGAACGCCTGCTTACTTAACCCTTGCTGGCTCTGTGAAACCATCTCTCACTAACATGTGACTTTTACCACGTGTTTGGAAAACAGTATGTCAAAAAATGTCAGTATGTTGGGTGGGCGGGTGTGTTTTAGCATTAACGGGAGCACATTTTGATGGTAAAACCTGCTTGCCCACTGATACAATGTTCCCACAGTCAAAACATAAACTGGGTGTATTAAAGAACATACTGTCCTTACCAGTGTTGTGTTGCGTAAAAGCAATGTAGATGGCTCTGTGACAGACTTGTCTGTATTTCTCACCTGAAATCTTTTGACTGCGACAGCACCCTCCGACAGCGCCCTCACAGCCAATGGCGTGACTTTCAGGGAAAAGGTCATGGAGTTGAAAACTGCAACCACGGTGAAAGCCTGAGGTAGGATGAGGAGAGATGGAGACAGTTATTCGCAGAAATGTTTATCATTGCTCATCAGAGCTAGAGGGGCTGTCCCGAATACCATTTTTTGGGCTTCGAAGCTTCGGTGAGAAATATTCAAAGGTATTCAAAGCTTCGCGGCGTGGCCCCGTTTCAGTGCCTGGTACAGTGGCACTGCTGCACTACTGTACACACACGCAACTCTACACACAACAAACAGCGATATCCGTCTGAGAATAACTAATAATAATCTATGTTGAATGTGAATAATGTTGTGGGATTAGTCCTTAGGTCGTGGGCTATTTGGGATTTTCTAAATTATTATTACATACTATAAAAAACAAAAAACGAAGCATTCGAATACTAATTTGGAGGTCGGTTACCATGGCAACGGTCGAAGCTTTGAAGCATTTGGGTCAGCCCTAAAAGCTAGAGACTCGTCACATCAACTCAAATTGAAAAAAATATCCATTAAATGTAAAGAATCTATTTTTGTTTATTTTATAACAAGTAAGAAATATAATTTTAACAGAATTTGATGGTTAGCAAAAACATATACCAATGTGTGTTTCCAGTGAAAACAAAAATGGGAACATGTGGTGGTGACTATAGGTTGCCATATGTAAATACCTGAGCTGCAGTAAGGTCATAGCCCAAGGCGATGTGTAGGGTGAAAGTGCACGCGCATGCTATCACTACGACGATGGGAGCCACACCCACTGTGAGGCTCTGGACGACCCCAGCTTTCTCCAGTATCCCCCTCTCTTCTGATCGCACCTCTGTGGAGGAGATAAGAGAGAGAGAAAGAGAAAGAGAGATGATAAAAAGGCAAAGACGGGCAGAACGAGAGAGAAAATAGAGTAAAGGTTGAGTGACTCCAAAGGGAGTGAACATTCCATCAACAATGCCATAAGAGTCACTAACCACAACGCAGCCAGTGGACAGAAATAGATACAAGAGGGAGGACGAGGGCCCCGCATCCATACATGGTATGAAAGGGGCTTCAAAACCTGCTGAACCTTGATAACTGTACAAGTCTAATACCAAAATCCTTACCCCCCCCCCTTCTTCCATATTTGTATCTCCCAAATGCACGCTGCTAGCTGCTTTGTTCACCCAGTTCACTGGGTGCAAACACTGGAACAAAAAGCTTGTGCATCTTTAATTCAGACCCAGCAGCACTGTATGTATGCGTGTGTGTGTGTGTGTGTGTGTGTGTGTGTGTGTGTGTGTGTGTGTGTGTGTGTGTGTGTGTGAAATATGAGAACCTCCTTATTCTCCACGGGATTCGCTTTGGATGTTATGTGTGTTTTTCTGCGCGGATTACAAAGCAAAAGTCACACGCCTCGGGCAAAAAACAACTGTGATCATCAATTTAACAACAATAGTAATTGAAGGGAATGACACTGTAACTCTTAGGGCTCATTGGCCATTACGTTGAATGGCAATTAATTATCATTATAATAGGTAATCAAAGGACAGCAGTGAAAACGAGCCCCACCTGGCTAATTTAAAGCGTGATTAAAAGTGGAAAATGATCCTTATCCACAACCTACAGCGAGGGCCTCGTGAGAAAAAGGCCATCGCTAATTCATGGATAAGTGGAGCAGCCTTGACAGTCATTCAAGGTATCATAAGGCCCCAAACACCTTGCAAATTAACCTTGAAGCCAGGGGATTCAAACTGGCCTTGATTATAGAGGATAGAACAGGGAAAGACTTAAACGGCTCAAGCTAATGAAAATGGATTTAGGGTCAGGGTTATCTTGCCAGTTCACTAAGAGGATAAGGTAATTTCAGGTGATAAACTGACCATTTATTTACTAATTTGCCACAGAGAGAGGTGTTCAAATGAGGCGACCCTTTATTCTGAGGGAGTTGGGAATAAAACGCCAATAAAGAACTTAATTGCATTAAGTTTGCACATCTAGAAAGCTACAAAACAATATTATGATATTGTTTTGTAGTCATTTGGGAACATGACAGCCACTCACTGTGGATATTCTGAGCAAAGGCATCCTCCCAACAATACATCTTGATGAACTTTATGCAGCCCAGGATCTCGTTCATCAGCCTCACGCGCCGGTCAGTCACCGTCACACACTTCTTGCGGAAATACGCCGTCAGTCTCGATGCGAGCATCTGTCCAGACGGGAACAGAGGAAATGATGACAAGAGGAATAAGTGGCAGGGGAGGAAATGAAAGCAGACACAATCACATTAGCCGTGCTGCAGGCCTGTCCGGGGGACCGGAGTGATAAATGCCTTTCACATCAATAGCAGGGTCTCCGGCTGTCAGCCTCCGACTTAGACGGAGTGTAATTTGAAAATAACAGCTACAAAGTTGACAGGTGATTGATAGCCAAGGAGTTATGATGCTTTTAAAAAATGCTGGTCGTACTCTTCAACGGGATGAATTAACGTAAAGATTTTACTTATGTCTTCCACTAACTAAATTTTAAAAAGTTCTCGCTCAGAAAATAATGAGTCAGCTATAAAGCATAAAGTCTCTGCTGGTCATTAACTTTTGGTAAAAAACTTTCAGAGATTCCTATAATGAAATTGCTTGTCGCAGCTGTAGAATGTATGATAATAACTTTTGGTAAAAACTTTTTGAAATGATTGTAATTAAACTGCTTGTCCCTGCCATAATGAGTGTGATCATTACTTGGTGTGAATTTTAAAAAGTCTGTAATGAAACTATGTTCTGTCGTCGACAGCAATTTACACTATAATAAAAACGCTGACAGTTGTCTTTGTTGTTATTAATCTAATCTAATTTGTGTGGCTGTAATAGAAATAGATTGCAAAACAGCCTCAAAACTTCCTCCGTCTCACAGTTAAGCTGCACATACACTATACAATTTTAGAAATGTTGTTGTGTAACTCCTACTCCTACTGTACGAGTACATTGTTTGCGATGTAAAGCCAAAGCTCACAATTTATGTGCTCACACTGTACGTGTAAAATAGAAAAGAAGAACACGGCCGTTAGCCCCTGCAGGCTGTTCTGGCTGTTGACAGTTGTCAAATAAAGATTTGTTTGATAGCTCCAATGCAGGTAATGTTTGTTTGCTAGCAGAGGTCTGTACGGGTCATAATGATCATCTAGTTCTGATGATACGTCCAAAAAGAAGAAGTGCTGGCGTATATGGACTCGCAGGTGGCTAGGAAGACGTGGACAGTATGGCTTGTCCATTTTGCAGAGAGAATTGGTGGCTCAAAATTGGGGTCAGAAACAGTCTAAAGCCCTATAGTGTATGCCCAGCTTTACAGCTGTTGTAGCTGAAGTCGTACCATGGTAGGGTAGAAGAGGATGAAAATTGCTGACCCCAGCAGAGCAGTGGGGCCCAGGAAGAAGGCGGTGTAGGCCAGACCCAGTATTCCCACCAGGGGCCCCCCGGCCAGCAGGCAGCCCACTGACACGGCTTCATACAGCCGCTGGCCGTCACTGGAGCAGATGTTGATCAGCTGGGTAGACAGACATTCAAAAAAATTACATTCAAAATCTACAATGAACTAAATCTTTTCAAACACTGAAACTTCACCGCTAAGACTATAAAATCCATCTTACAAATACAGTTATTATTCCCACGTTTACTAGTTGGACAATGATTCCTCTTAAGCTGTGTAATGACTAATCTCAGACAGCCTCCCCTCCCTCAGGCTATGGGATTTGTCGAGATCTGAGCAGAATTGGTGTAAGAGCAGAAATTAAATCCATCTCAATCATCTGCATGTCGTGCCCTGCAGCGAGGGGTGATTTAGTTAATTTGGAGATGAGTCCCCCTCCAGGATTATATCACCTACCTCGCCCGGACTGATGTCTTTAGTGCTGCGGAGGCGGAGGATCTTGTGGAATGCAAAAGTGAGAGCTGCCCCACGGAGGCGTGCTGCAGTGCGGTAGTTGACGGTCCACATGAGCGCCAACGACCAGGAGCGCATCAGTTCCATGAGGAAGATCCCGGCTACCAGAGAGAGGCCGTACGGCACGCAGCTCACTGAGCTCTGGGAATACTCCAGCAGAGCTCGGACCAGGAGAGCCTGGGGACGGACACGGAGAACGAAGGTTAAGAAATAGTTACAGAACCAAAAATGAGCAGAAAACAACACAGAGAAAAAGCAAATAAAAAACACATGGAGAGAGATAAAGTGGGACAGGAGAAAAAGAGCAAGGAGATAAAGAAAAGGAGAGGGTATGATTCAGGAAATGCCATAGATAGAGATAAGAAGAGCCGGGAACAAGAATCAAATACAAATGAGAAGAGGAGAGAGAAAAGATCATAGGAGTAAAATAAGCAACTGGGAAGAATGGTTGTCAATTTAAAGGCCTGATGGGGATGGCATGAGCCAAATATGTGAAATAAGATTGTAAATTGATAAACTGCAGAAAGAATATACACAACACAGCTTTGTCAGCAAGTGTACTAAATAAATCAGACAGGAATGTGAGACACATGCGTCATTGTGTAAGAGCTAAATCCAGTTAATGCTATTAGTTGTGGGTAGAAACAAGCACGTAGTGTAGTGTACACATAACGTGACATTAAAATAAACAGCCCAGAGCAACAAGGAACAATGGGACCGACTCGGAAATATCATAACCTGGGAATTCCACACATAATTACCCTTTAGTTTAAGGTGGTTATTTAACATTTCAGTCACTCAAAGGTGATTATTTGACATTTCTGATAAGGAAGGTTTATAAATATCTGCACTTTGAATCTCTCTGTGGTCTGATGCTCATCTATGGGCATTTTTTGGAGGGAAATCTAAAGCCAAAAGCGTGACTGGGTACAAACCAGCTAATCTATGGCATTAATATGGGTTTCGCTATCTAAAGCTCTGTAATCTCCCAGTATGTTTTCATTTCAATTTCCACACCAGCGTGAAACGGGATCAAGCGATTTTCAGAAAATACACCCGGACTTGGGACTCCAAGCCAGCGACCATGCTGAAAGGCATATTAGCCGAATCAGTGGAATATAAAAGGGAAAAGGAGGATTTGAACGGCACTCACGGGCCCGACGAAGCCAGCCACCATTGTGAGGAGGAGGGAGAAGATTGCCACCAGCATGCGGGTTTGGCAGAACCTCCAGAAGACTCTTGTCAGGGACGCTCCCTCTCGCCCTCGTCTCTTCAGCTCGTCGTGCCACAGCGCTTCGAGTCTGGAACCGGAAACCACGATGACAAGCTTTATGAACTCACAGCTCAACCAAACATCATTACATTGCTATTGAACTTCATTTACTGAATGATGAGTCTCAACAATTAATCAAAGTCATTTGCACCACTCTCGCAATATGAATGCTATGCAAAGTGCCGTTATAGTACCAATTAACTGTAGTCAAAAGTTGGCATTTTTGAAGGCCAAAATTATCATAAGTGAGAAGAATACTTTCCTTAAATTAAGTTGATTAAAAACTGTAGCGTTGCACTTCCAATTTATCAGACTGCCCAAAAGCACAATGGGGAATATAAACTGGCAGGCAGTTGGAAATCACAAAAGAAAAATGAAGGCAGCTCGGCTGATAATAATGTAAAGGTGACCTACAATATACAATCACGAATGATGCATCACATAATTAGACTGAGAAAGGTACGACCAAACATGTTACCAAAGATGTGCTAATGTGCTTTTATTGCTGTATAATGCCTCTTGAAGAGGGTAAAATATCTTGTTGGCCAAATGCATCACTGCTTATGAGTCTATAAAGCAGCAGCAAGAGCAGCTGCAGAAAGTAATTTACGTCCTAATGACTTTATTAAAAACGTATCAGAGATAGACAGAACATTAAACCAACTAGACTCTCACACAGCCCGATAATTACTACTTGAAGTCAAATGGCGTTGAATGTGAGAAATTACAATTAATGGCAGGCCAATAGCTGCACAGAGCGAAGCCTGAGTCACCGGTAATGAGACTTCTGTGTGAGTAACACATTTCGTGTTGCTAAATCCCATCAGTGGACAAAGAAAGGAGAAGTGACTAATGTACTGAAAGAGCAAGGTACATTTTTCACTTTAACATACCTGCGTAATGGTAAATATTACTACACTATACATCATCATCATCATAATTAATGGTACAGTGTGTAGGATCTGGTGGCATTTAGTCGTGTGGTTGAAGATTGCAATCGACTGAGTACCCCTCTGATCACTCCTCCCTTTCCAAGACCGCCGTAACGTGAGCCACAGAGTGTAAAACCGTGGTAGCGCCGTCCGCCTCGCTCAGAGGCCATCCTTACTGTAATAACACTACTTTAGGAGGAGGAGGAGGAAGTCAGACAGCGGCTGGTGACACCACAGTTTTGCACTCTGCAGCTCGGAGAACTACGGTGACCTTCAGGTAACGTAAAAATATGAAAGTCTCTCTCTAGAGCCAGTGTTTGGTTTGTCCGTACTGTACTGTAGAAACATGACAGAGCAACATGGCAGACTCCGTGAAGAGGACCTGCTCCCTATGTAGATATGAAGAGCTCATTCTAAGCTAACAAAGACACAATGATTCTTAGTTTCAAGTGATTATATACTACTGAAAGCATTGTTATGAATTACACACTGTTCCTTTAACGCAATTTGAAAGATTTAAAAACTCAATAGCAGATCTTTAAGTGTGTGCAGGAACATGCACATAAATGGAAATGAGAGCACCGAGGCAACAGAGAGGGATCCAAAGGAGGAAAGATTCGCTTTTAAACATGAACTGAACTGTTCCTAACAGCCATCGTCTCAGTTTGCCAGATGGCAAGCGAAGCTGATGTTTCGAGAGTGTGCTGGCGAGGACATCGCGTTCAAGATTCGCACCTCACTGAGCACCAACAAGTGTCAACTCTCCCAGGGTGCTTTTCCCATTCCTCCCCTCTCTCGCCATCATCTCTGCTTTGCGTCGGGGTTGCGTAACTGTTCTTGCTATGTAAACACAAAATAAAGACCTTCCGTCCCCGGCGTCTCTTACGCCGTTCATACACACCGTCGCCCACCCGTGCCAGTGTGATAGCTTTGTGCTCCGTTGCTGCTTCCCTTTTATGTGCTCTTTAGTGCACACAAAGCAGCAGCAGCAGCAGCAGCACTAAAACTCCAGGCCGTGAGCCACACAGTTGTCACCAGATACAAGAGTGGACTTCCTCAAATAGCCTATGCTGCCAAGTCATGGCGCCATGACTCGACAGCAGTTGAGTAATGGAAAAAGCATTGGTTTTCCTGTCAGTGAGCAGTACACACTAAATGCCCACTAATACGATTATTGTGAGTCTTTGTTGTTCAAATCATAGAATTAGTACATCACTAGAAGGCTGTGGTTTGGCTGGCAAACAGTGACTCTCATCTCCTGGTCTGCTCCAGCCAAGGACAGCTAATGAATGTGGCAGCGAGACATGGTGCATCACAGGTAGAGGAGTTAATGACATAACCACCAAAGTCAGGCACTAACTCTCACTGTAATCTCTAATCCCTGCTATTCTTAGCAGCCACCCATCCCAACACCACGTTCCAGCGTTGGTAAAGAAAGCCTGGATGTCCAGTCATCAGCTAAGTCTCACCGCACAAGGCTGAGCAAACATACACAATCCTAGACGGTTGTTTACATGGCAGGGAATCACGTATTGGTGCTGAGAATGCAACTTTGAACTCACATGTATGGCAGGGAAAGCAAAGAAGGTTTCTCAATGTTTGTTTAGAACAGGAAACAATAATCCCAGTGACCCTACAGTGTGAGAGCGAAGCAGCGTGATGT
Source organism: Sebastiscus albofasciatus (assembly GCA_916701655.1). Taxonomy (NCBI): domain Eukaryota; kingdom Metazoa; phylum Chordata; class Actinopteri; order Perciformes; family Sebastidae; genus Sebastiscus; species Sebastiscus albofasciatus. The sequence goes on along the minus strand of CAKAOI010034455.1, from coordinate 78,894 downwards.
AGATCAGTTTACCTGAGTTCACCCAACAAGCTCAACTGGGCGTTGGGAACAAAAAACAGGACTTTTTGTTTACCTTAAATGGATCCTTCTTTGTATCATAATGTGTGTCTACATTACAAAACATGAGCATTTAATTTACAGGATTATAGCACCGTTTTGACTTTGCTTCAACTAGCAGGCACACTGAATATTCCACTACTGTAAATTGCACAGCAATGCATTTCCACCAAATATGAATTACCATCCAAGCAAAACAGGCAACCGCCCAGGGGCCCAAGAAGTCCCCAGTTCACTACATGTTAATTAGTAATTTGATTATTTGCAAATTAGAACGGGGATTTGCAACACTCAGATACAATATCAACTGAAGCAGGTCATACAGTATCAGCCTGCCTTGTAGAGGTGTCCTGAGTCAAAAGACGAGTTTAATCAAGTTAGCTAAAACTAAATGAAAACACAGAAGTATTCCAGCCCATGACTGCTGGTTGTCTGAGCTTATAATGAAGATAGATGTGCAGTCTGCTGTTTGCACTGCACGTAAAGGATAAAGCACTATTCTATACTTTTATTATTGTCAACAACAAATCACATGAAAAGACCAAAACCAACTCTACGTTAGTCTGTCTCTCAGGTTTTTTTCACCTTCACCAGCCTGTCTGGGGTTCTTAGCTTCACGCCCACTGGACACAAATCTGTAAAAATGCGTCACAAATATATATGTGATTAATTTGCGATTAATCATGGACAATCATGGGATTAATGGTGATTCAATATTTTAATTGACAGCCCTATTTGGAAGTCTTTGGCACAGAGGAATAAGCTGTATCAGGCTTTGGACACGCACGCAATACCCATTCATTGTGGCGGTTTGGTCTTTACATGGGATTTGTTAAATAAGATTCGGCAGACTTATCTTTTAAAGAGGAAAAAGCAGACTTTTCTGCTCAAAATGAGCTTGTACTTGTCTGCTTGGATCATAAATTTGACAACTCGCAAATAACAAATAACCACAAATAACCTCACCTTCAGTCAAACCCTTTTCACGTCTCAGCCTAATACTATGTTTCAGCATCACATTTTCTGAAAAACCGCAGGTCACTTTCATCAGGCAAAACCTCCGCCGGTTCCACAGCTACCTCACCTTTGGCAGTTGATCTCAGAGGCTTCGTGGCAAGACAGTCCCCACACGTCATCTATAGACAAGCTGGACGCCTTGTAGGCCTTCAGTGCCAGCGGGGAGAGCCAGTGCAGAGTCATAAATGAGAAGAGGCCGGCGTTATCGACTGGGTGCTGGTGCCTGGAATAGAGGAGAAGACATGGAAACGGTTGAGATGTTTAAAAGAGCAGGCATACACAGAGGTGCTATGTTGGGGGGGAGCAGGCCCACATAGGCCAGAAAGAAGAGGCGCCAGCGTCAATGAAAGGTGAATCATGCCTGCAGTGTTTGAACAGTCATTTGCACGCTCTTCACAGAAATCTGAGAGAGCAGCGAAAAAATATTCAGGGGCAGTTTATCAGTCGGTGTATGTTCAAACATGGTGCTGTCTGTCGCTGGGGGATAAGTTCCCATCCCTTATCATGGCCTCCTGCTACTGCCTAACAGTCAACACATCAAGCAGTAAACACAACGAAACGTGAACTCTTGTGTGTCTCTAAATAGGTATCTCTCTGTCAGAGTGTGCCAGTCTTAAAACCGTCCGCCTTCATCTGTCTCACTGTCAGAGAGCCGCCACATGAACTTAAAAAACAATTGTTGTTTACTTGTGTGTTATCCTGAAGGGCTTTAAAAGCTGCAGGCTTTGCCGGTAGCGGCCTCGTCTCCTTGGCCCCCTCTCCGACGATGCTTCCTCTTCCGATAGCTCTGGTAGCGGGGGCAGGGAGGACAGCGGCAGGCCCTCCACCCGCCCGGCTGCTATGAGGGCGTCAGAGAAGATGGCAGACATTCTGGGGAGAGAACAGTAAAACTACATTAATCACAAATACATGTTGGACGTGTGACAACAGCCTGCACATATAGAACTACACATATTCACCCATTGGTACCTGGTAAAGTCACTGCAGATAATAAACCTCTGACTCCTACTTGTCTGGTTCTGTTATTAGCTTCTGAGAGAGCTCCGAGATCTGATTACATTCGAATACGTCAGAGATCTGCAGGGACGTAATCACTGTAAACTATGGCTGTAACGATTTTCATTATTGATTAATCTGCAGATTATCCTTTTGATTCATAAATTATTAATGTGGGCGTTAAAAGGGGCAATCTTTAAGATTTCAGTCCTGGTTGATTTAGATGATGTATTTAAGTGTAAACAACGGATTCGTGCTCAGAGTTTAGCAGTCTGGAGTCTTCTTGTTCATACATGAGCTTCAAGTTTTCAGAATCGTGTGCATAGTTACAGTTTTTGTGTGTATACAATGAAGAAAAACAGCATTTTCTTTCCAGGAATGTCACCACACAAATATATAAATAGGCTCAAAATAGGTCAAAACTTAAACAGAAATTAAAAATCCAGTATATAATGTGTATAGTATATAAACATAGAGTTGGTTTCAATAGATAGCCTCATTGTCATGATACCCGATCCAGCTATTTGAGGTAGTTGTGACCTGATATCCGATATCAGTGCATCCCTATGGAAAACAAACATCCTTACACAGCTGCAACAATCTGCTGCAATGCTGTGATACACAATATACAGGAGACTATTATTTTCTGATAGGCTTCTGCTTCTTTTCTTGAAGAAAAACACTTTCCATCTGTCATTTTAGCCAAATTCTCAGAGGCAAAAGGAAGAATGAAACACTGTAATCTGCCTGTTCTGTTGAGCTACAGTATAAGAGAGGAGCAGCGTTTTTTGCTGAATCATCCTCTGAGACGCAGATAGACTTGAAAAGCCACCTTGTACAGAGGTCAAGGCCCCTCTTTTGGCATACAACTAAAGTGATTATCTATTTAAAGACGACCTGCCAGCAGCCTGCATGAGCTCGGGGGCAGACATCTGAGCTGCCAGTGTGTCCGTACACACTGCTACTGATCCCTCCTATGGCAAAGCCCCGTGACAAGGTCGGCCAGACCGCGTGTGGGGTGCAGATTGACTGAGAACGTGGTCAATGATCGGATTCAATACAGATAGAGCACAAACAGAGTTGCATAACAGACATGGATACAACAAAGTTCTGCTGAGAAATACACTGCAACAAATAGTCACTGTATAAGTGTGAAAGTGTGAAGGGAACCGAACGCTGGTGCTGAGAAAAAAGCATGAAAAGATGTTTTGTGTTTTCCTCCTGCAGCCCCTCCTGTGCCTTTATCATGTGAAGTTTGTCATATTGCTGTGAAACACTTCAGAGCTTTAAGGAAAGATCGCTTGCCATTCATTATAGTCAAGAACTTGCTGGACAGGTTGGATAGCGATAACGAAATGTAAATATGAAGCAGATTAGGTCACGCACATGCAAATACTTCATTGTGTGGGTTTCTGTTAAGTAAGTCAGTATCACCAGACTTATCCTTTAAATAGTAACAACACACTCGATTATCTTTTTTTTCAGCACACACAGGTTTTGTTCCCCACAACAAAATTCACATTGTGCGTAGAGCTGCAGTGATTAATCAATTATTTGCCAACTATTTTGATAATTGACTTCAGTCATTTTTGGAGAAAATAAGATTCCAGCTTTTTAAAAGTGAATATTTCCTGGTTATCTTAGAATTTGTGGACAAAACAAGACATTTGACGATGTTATCTTGGGCTTTAATTGATATTTTTCACCATTTTCTGACATTTTATAGACCAAAACAACTAATCAATCAATCGAAAAAATAATCAACATATTAATCAACAATGAAAGTAATCGTTAGTCGCAGCCCTAAATGATCAGGTCAGTTTAAAATCAGTATTCAGTACAAGAAACTAGCTTTATGAGTAAAAATAACCAGACTCTCTGATGATACAAAACCTCCCAAACAAACTTTTCTGCTCAAAATTAGCTTGTATGTGTCCGCTTGGATCATAAATTTGACAACTTACAAATAACAAATAATAAGACAAACCCTTTCCATGTAATGTCTCGCTCCAAACCAGTGTTTCAGCATCAAATAATAGAGATTTCTGAACACTGACGATCACTTTCATCTGGCAAACCAGTGACCGAAAATACCCCGAAAATAAGGCTACCAACTGATTCAGGACAAAACCAGAATTTGGGGCAGAGAAAGTTAATAAGTACAGGGCACCATATTAGCAAAGTTAAGTAAACAGAGATATGGATGTTTTGTTTCCACACTAGTGCTTCCAAAAAAGATTAAAAGATAATCAATACTGCCTCTGTAAGCAGAGCAGTTTTGAAAACACATCACAGACATCTATCAATATATTTCCCACCACTTCTGTCTTTAAGACAAGGGACTACTTTGTCATCACTTTAAGTGACAAACACAACTTTTTGCTCAAGTTTTCAAACTATTTTTAGCTGATTTTGTCTAATTTCCTGGTTTGTTTACTTTAAATTTGTTTCATCATCGTGACACAACTTCTACTACAACTACTATCAGCAGCAACTGTGTAGTAGTGTGAAGGCTAAATTAAGTTTTAATTCACAACAAACTTAGATTCAAGTCGACATTTATTAATTTATTTCCCACCATTTCTGTCGTTATAAACCGAGGGACTACTTTGTCATCACTTTAAGTGACAAATACAACTTTTTGCTCAAGTTTTCTAACTATTTTTAGCTAATATTGTCTAATTTCCTGGTTAGTTTACTTCATCAAATCACTTTAAATCTGTCTCATCATCAACTTCTACTACAATTACAGATTATCAGCAGCAGCTGTGTAGTAGTGTGAAGGTATAATGGCTAAAATAAGTTTTAATTCACAACAAACTTACATTGAAGTGCAGTTCTGAAAACAGATTAATTTATTTCCCACCATTTCTGTCTTTAAGATGTTTTTTATAAATCAAGGGACTACTTTGTCATCACTTTAAGTGACAAATACAACTTTTTGCTCAAGTTTTCAAACTATTTTTAGCTGATATTGTCTAATTTCCTGGTTAGTTTACTCCATCAAATCACTTTAAATTTGTCTCATCATCATGACACAGCGTCTACTACAACTACGATCAGCAGCAACTGTGTAGTAGTGTGAAGGTTATGGCTAATTCACAACAAACTTACATTCAAGTCAACATTTATTAATTTATTTCCCACCATTTCTGTCTTTAAGATGTTTCCCAACTATTTTTTTTAGCTGATATTAATCTAATTTCCCGGTTAGTTTACTTTAAAATCATTTTAAATTTGTCTCATCATCAACTTCTACTACAACTACCAGTAGTGTGAAAGTATAATGGATAAAATTAATAACAAACTTACATTGAAGTGCAGTTTTGAATAATTTTAATCAGCAGTTTTTTTAGTTTTTGCTCAAGTTTTCAAACTATTTTTAGCTGATATTGTTTAATTTCCTGATTAGTTTTACTTTAAAATCACTTTAAATTTGTCTCATCAACTCCTACTACAATTACAGATTATCAGCAGCAGCTGTGTAGTAGTGTGAAGGTAATATGACTAAAATACGTTTTAATTCCTAACAAACTTACATTCAAGTCGACATTTATTAATTTATTTCCAACCATTTCTGTCTTTATAAACCAAACAGACTACTTTGTCATCACTTTAAGTGACAAATACAACTTTTTGCTCAAGTTTTCAAACTATTTTTAGCTGATATTGTCTAATTTACTCCATCAAATAACTTTAAATTTGTCTCATCATCATGACACAGCGTCTACTACAACTACTATCAGCAGCAACTGTGTAGTAGTGTGAAGGTTATGGCTAATTCACAACAAACTTACATTCAAGTCGACATTTATTAATTTATTTCCCACCATTTCTGTCTTTATAAACCAAACAGACTACTTTGTCATCACTTTAAGTGACAAATACAACTTTTCGCTCAAGTTTTCAAACTATTTTTAGCTGATATTGTCTAATTCCCTGGTTAATTCACTTTAAAATCACTTTAAATTTGTCTCATCATCATGACACAACTAACAAACTTACATTTAAGTCGACATTTATTAATTTAATTCCCACCATTTCTGTCTTTAAGATGTTTTTTTTTCCACTTTGTCATCACTTTAAGTGACAAATACAACTTTTTGCTCAAGTTTTCTAACTATTTTTAGCTGATATTGTCTAATTTCCTGGTTCGTTTACTTAAAACTGTCTCATCATCATGACACAACTTCTACTATAACTACTACTACAGTAATGTGAAGGTATAATGGCTAAATTAAGTTTTAATTCATAATAAACTTACATGTCAGGTCGCCCTTAGCAGCAGAACAGATCTGGTGTTTATGAGCAGGAGATGCAGAGGAGGACGTTCACCATGTTGTCTCTGAGTTTAGTCTTTAACTTCCTGTCCACAGAGACAGACAGAGACACATGTCCTCCTCCAGCAGCGGACCGGTCTCAGATGAAAACCCGGGCAGAGACACGCTAGATGAGCCCGGTTCGGTCGACGGCTCACGTGTCTACAGTAACGTGCTGCCGAGTCAGAGGCTCCGGTTCACCGTCACACACCGTCACACAGCACGGAGCCGTACGGAGAGAGGAGATCCCGGCATCTGCCGTGACGTCGTAGCGGCTCAGCCAACCGGTGACGGCGCTCACCGGTCGCCCTGGTAACGCGGACAATGACGCGGAAGTATGATGAGCTAGAGGCAGAGGGGGCGGGGCCACGTCAGAGTCCTGGCTTCTGATTGGCTACCATCTTTGAGACAGTTAAACACACATACAGTAAAAGATGACTGGTGTCTTTAGTGAAGCAGTGTCTTTTTTTATTTATTTATTTATTTTTATTTATTTGTTTATTTGTTTATTTATTTGTTTATTTTTCTTTATTTTCTTTATTTTTTTTCTTTCTATAATTTATTTTTCTCTCCATTTTGTTTTATCCATATTTCATTTTATTTTATTTTGCTTTGAGAAAAAGGAAGAAAAGGAAAAAAAGGAAGATAAAAGAAGGATATATAAGGAAAAGAAAAACAAAAAAAACAGAAAAGAAAAACTCCTCAATTGGCCGGGCATGGGCCATGATGCCTCAGCACCAACTGGGCTCCACCTCCATTTCCTCTCTCCTCCCTCCAATGATTTCCTTTATGGATAGAAAAGGGTATAAGCCCTGAGCTATCAAACCATAGTGAGAGACAGGATGAAGAAGATGTCATCTAAGGAGGAAGAAACTGTGCATCTTCCTGCTACAAACTATAGGGGAGACCGGGGACGGTTGTAACAGCAAACAAACTATAGGGGAGACCGGGTCGGTTGTAACAGCAAACAAACTGTAGGGGATTTCATAGCTATTAAATGCAACAATAAAGATATACATAATAAATACTCTGAAAGAAGGAAAACTACTTCTAGAGGAACATTTTTATACAGGGCATGGCTATTATCGTATACATTCAATATATTACCAATAATATTAAATAAGTACATGTCAAAATTATACACAATATTTACCCAACAAACCTATGTTCCTCAAAATTCTTATTTATTGAAAAACAATGTAATTTTTGCAATGATGAGTCTTTAAAGCATTTATTTTATGTTCTGTTATTTTTTGGACTCAAATTAAATATTATATATTGTGTAAAACTAATCATAATATCAATATTGAGTTTAAATATCATTTTACATTTTGAACTGTAAATGTATTGATCATATATGGTCGATTTTACGTACATAAATACAAAATAACAAAAGTTACCTCCAATTTCACAAGATTTTCAAAATTAATTTAAAGAATATATAAAGACTCAAATTTATAAACACTAAAAAAGTAATAAAACTGTCAAATGTGAACTCTTTAAAGAAGAATAATGTATATTTGTTTCTTGTTTATTCATCCCAATTCTATTTTATAATTTTGAATGTATATATTTTAATTCATAATTTGTTTCTCTGTACCATTATGTTGAATACATGTCTGCAATGTTTGTATGTTTGAAGGCTTTTTCAATAAAGATTGAAAGAAAAAAATCATACCTATTATTTATTCTTTATTCATTTCTTGACAAGAAAATCTTGGGCATTGATTTTTGCAGAACTAACAAAAACTAAACAAAGTGTCTCTTTCTGATCAGATGTGTGTGCAGAATATTATATATAATTCACTATTCAATCAAGGGCTGCAACTAATGATCATTCTCATTATTGACTAATCTATTTCCTTAATTAATCAATTAATTCTCCAGTCTGTGAATCATCAGTAAACAGTGACAAATCAGGATTTCCTAGAGCCCAACGTGATGTCATTAAATGTCTTGTTTTGTCCAACCAACAGTCCAAAACCTGCAGATATTCAATTCACTACAGAGAGAAAGACGCAGCACATTTGGGAACCTGGAATCATGAAATGTGGCATTTTTGCTTAAAAAAAGGACTGATTATCACAGCTGTCATTTTTTTATTGACTTATAGGTTTATCACTTCCAATTAATCATCATTTACTTAGTGCAAATATACTGGAAAAACAAAGTTCGGAAACTTGTGTTTGGTCGATTATTTTAGCATTTTGCATTTAGCATTTTGGCAAATTTTTCTTGGGCGCTCCCCACATAATCAGCTGTGCTGCTCATCCCACAAATGCATAATCCTTACAAGTTGGACATCATTGCGAAGGTAAATAAACAGGCTTTCCAACAATGTAAAATACAATGCCAATTAGCATTGTAACAACAGAGAAATAATCAACCAAACACAAGTTTCCGAACTTTGTTTTTCCAGTTTATATGTGCTGATATAACCAGCACATGTACTGTACATGTGTAGAGTTATATTTCTCTCTTTTGCATCTCTATGAATGGAATATATTTAGTTTTTCAGCTGTCACAGTATTGAGACTAAACAGAATAATCTCCACCTGCAGCCCTGGTGTCCTGTCGATTTCACGACATATTAGACTAATTGTTGACTGAGATTGAGGTTAAGTTTTGCTATGACATGCTTTTATATATAATTTACTGCATAATTAAACATGACAGGAATTCACATGGAGGTATTTGTGACTGACAGTGTGGGTGTGCTTTTATTATTATAAACCTATACACATCACACCAATCCCTGCACATGCCAGTCTAAAAGTCAATTAACCTGAATGAATATTGTGTATATTCTGTCATATTCTAATAAATATACCTCCGTGAAACCATAATTTATCATAAATTCCAAGTCATTAAAACCCCAAAGGGCCAAGCGTACCCTGCAGAGGACAAGGATTAGACGTTTGAAGGCCATAAACAAAAAGAAAAGGAAACACTGACTGAAGCATACAGAGGGACTTCAGATGTTGTGATAGTCTGGAATTATCAAGCTGTGCTGCTGCTGCTAATAAAAAATGCTGTGACTGTCTGGGAGACAACTGTGCTTTGTTTACTCTGTTGACAGGAGTACGGAGGAGTTAGACTGAAAAAATATCTGCCAAATAAATAGTAAAGCCTCTCTACAGTGACTTGAGGTTGTCCTCACGTAAATGATAAAGACCTTAAGCTCAGCTTGCTATACAAATAACAGCTACACTGAGACCTCCTAATGGGCCAAAGCAGTCAAGCAATGGCAATTTATAAGCCTCAGTCGTGCACAACACAACAGCGTTGGACACAAAGCTAATCCAAAACAACAATACAGCTGCAACTTAGCAACAGGCAATAATGCATCCAGCTTAGTTCACTGCACACAGGTGAGATGAGGCTTGTTTACACATTGAGCATTTTTTCATTATTGGAGGAAAGATGGTAGAGATATGGGCTTCTGTCTTCGCTGCAAACGGAGTCACAGTCAGATGGTCTGCAATAAATGATGTTCCCGACACAACTGCAGGAACGCTTTAGCTATTCACTCGCTGTTATGGGAAACTCGTAATCTTTTCAAAATGCTTGCATTGTGATTCATGAACAAGACCAATTATCATAAATACAAAAAGAGTACAGAAATCCTCATGTAAAGTGCAGCAGCAATGAACGAATGAATAAGCGCTCGGTTCGTCTTCCACATTGCATCTGGGTGTTTGGGTGAAAGTTTCTCCCTGAGGCCAAAAACTCCCATCTGCTTAGATTTATTATTTCTCTTCACAATTAATCTGAAAAATAAAATTATTACCACCTCTATCATTTGGATGACATCCCATGGATCTCTTAAAAATATGCAGACACATCGCTTTCATAGTCAGATGTGCAAACGTGATAAAAATCGTATGGAATGTCTTTGTTCGGAGTGAAAAACAAGTCTTAAGTTATACCATATGAGCTTTTTGGCTTCCTTTCTACCAACTAATGGAGAGGATCTTTATGGTCCCTCTCGGGCCTCACTCCAGCATATAGCAACAGGAATTTGCTGGCCCCCTATGCATTAAGGGAGACCTACTTCTAATAGCAAAGTTACACAAAAAAGTATATAAAAGATATAATATAAATGATTATAAGAATACAACAGCATAGGAAATATGATTATCTGATGTTATCATAACAAAAATCCACCCTTCACTCCCTTTTCAGCATATCTCTGACATTTAGGATTTAATGTTTTACTATATTTAAGCCTGTGATCAGTCCTGTGCTCTGAATGTTTTAGTTTGTCTGATGAAAATAGTATAAATGGGACTGAAACATGTACATTTTGTCCACCATGTCATTGTTTTATAGCATCTTTGCAGAGTGGAAACATGCAAACATCTTTCAAACTTTGATGAAATCCCATAGATATCCACTTGATTAGACTTTGAACAAAACATAAGACTGTTTGATGAAACATGAGCGTCAAGAATTATAGGTCAAAATGTGAGTTTGGAGTGATGGTGGTGCGTCACAGATTGTGTTTTTAAAGTGTAATGGGTCTTCATTCAACACTGGCCTGATGGTGGCACTAGAGGGTTTTGTTGCAAGTGTGCTAAAAGGTCCAGTGATGATACAGTTTTGATCATAATTGGGCAAAACAATGCAGAGAAACAGACTCACTTCCTTCTGTCTCCCTCTTTGATGCCAAATTACTTTCAATTGGATAACCCAAAATATGCTTCCTATCTCATCTGGGATGACTGATTCCACTTAGAAGAAAAGCAAAGAAAGTCTTTTAAACACATTAAAATGATGATCACGTTGATTTGCCAAAACAAACTTGGAAAAAAAAGGAGTGCAGGAAAGTGGAAAGTTACAAAGTGTTGACTGACGGTGGAGCTAAAAGATGATCCCACAATGAGTACCTGCATTTCTTGAAACAAAGAACTAATGAGGAAACACGCACACACACACGCACACACACACGGACGCACGCACACACACACAAAGGCGTCATGCAAGCCACAAATTCTGGGGGGGCACAATTAGAGCGAGGGTCATGGGGATCCGTCCCCAGGAAAAGAAAGAAAATAATGATGCAATTTTCTGCAATTTTATATATTCAAAGACTTCAGGGGTGTTATTTTAATACTTCATTAAATCAGTTTTTGTATCTCAGTAATCTCCCACTTTACATTTGGGTAAACACTGTATATTTATTTAGAGATTTTCATGTCAAGTATTTGTGCTGTTATGACTATTGAAAATAACACTAAGTTTTACACTGCTGCCATGTTTCTGGAAAAAGATCTAAAGATGGAGATATATGGAATTCAGTGTTTTGTTAACTATAACCTGTGATAGTGGTTATAGTGGCACTGGCATAAGATTCACACAGCTCTCCTATACCAATACTAAATAGGATGCTATGCTATGCTGCGCCCGCAGCCGGAGAGAGCAGGAAGACACCGGCACCCGGTAGGTAACGAGACGAAAACGTTACTCGCTGAGGAGCTCCGTCACTTCACAAGACACGGGAAACCTCTGTTGGTCTGGAGGAACTGCAGCAGTTATTTCTGCACAAACGTCCACTGAACATTCACTAGATATTCTCAGAGCTACTAACTCTGCTGCAGTGTGGAGTGAGCGCGCGTTCACGTCTAGAGGTGGAGCGAGCTGAGCGAGAACGTGCGCGCTGTCTGAGTGAAGGCAGGCAGGTAGAGGAGGAGAGGCAGTGGCATATGCAAGCGCGCATGTGTGGCAACCCGCTACATTTATACGCTTAAAAAGTTACAAACAGTCCCTTTAAGAAAAATGCTTTTCGCTCACCGCGTGGTAGGGTGCAGAGTCTTGCTGAGGCAAAGCACAGTGCAGGTATAATATGCAATCAAAAAGTGTGCAAGGAACGCCATTCACTGTTTCTAAGCAACAACAACAGTTGCAGCTGCAATCTCATTGGTTGCGCTTTGAAAGGTCAGCGGCAACCAAGGTCAAAACTGAAATAATCTGAACTTTGAGCGCAACGCTCGGTGGCAATTTCGAGCTCTACCCATAGGAAAATAGATAGCGATTTTACCGCTGATCATGCCTGGGCGGCTTAAGTGTGTATAACTAATTGCATTTAATTTTCACATGTTTGGAAAAAGGGATTGCTGCTCTGCCACAAACCACTAACCACCTCAGCAGCACATCATTAAGCTGTAGCCTACTGTACATCTGCCAACCGATTTCATGCCGCAACTTTTGGAGGAAACAGGGAAAGAGGGTGTGTGTGACTTTTTGAGGTATGATCTATGACTTAATTAGAAGAAAATGTTTCACTCTTAATATAAAATCATCATAACTACATTATCAAAACTACATATTATCTTGACGAGGACTCCCTGGCAGAAGAGATATTCTATCTAAATGGGACCTTTCTGGTTAAATAAAGGATAAATTAAAAAAACATATATATATTATAAAAATAATAGTAATAAAATCTAATATAAAATACAATAAAAATAACTTTAATGGGCATGATGCCTCTGCACACACACCCACACACATTGACTCAATTCCATCTAATCAGAGGATGTGAATAGACATGTCTGATAGCTCTTATCAAGAGGAAACCATCACTGAGTGACAGCAGAGCATCCGTCCAGACTGCTGTGTGCATGAAGAATAAATACTGTCCCACCTCTACATTAATGTGTATCCGCAAAACTCACATAATGTTCATAACGCACAGCTGAAACTCTGATTCAAATCAACAGCTTGTAGTCTAGTTTAGATTCCCTGCTGTTAACATCACTGTCGTAGCAAATAACACTTCTTCATGATGTGCAACATCCTCTGTGGACAGCATCATTAGGCTAAATGTCACGTCGGAGTGGGCATGTTTAGGAGGATTAATCATATCTCCTTGAGCATTATATTAAGCTACATGCTGAAAACCTGTTTGCCATGCATAAACCTGCTCGAATGAAATAAAACTACATATAAATTCAAAGAAAAACTCTTATCATACAATAATTCATGCTGCTTAGTACAGGCTTTTGTTTAAACAGGTTTACTCCATCATGAATTCATAGGTCTGATAAGAGAGACACAAGGCTAATTAAGTTATATCCATCCGTTTCTGCATATAGTTGCTATGCTGTCAGCGAATATTAAGAGGATTTCAACAGTTTTTCAGACTCTGCCTCTACTTTTCCTGCAGTATCTGTATTCCCTATGACTTAATACAGTGATGCAATCTCGCTGGCAGCCTCCTCTGCACCGCTGACAGACGGGAAAAAAAAAAGCAATATGTGAAATAGTGAAGAAAATCATCGACAGGGTCTCACTTTACTGAGCTGGGAAATTTGCTGGACTTCTGCAATCAATGCTCTGAATCTGCACTTCGCTATCAGCCTCCTGGGACATTTACGATAACTGCCAAGCCACGGTTGAGTCTGGAGCACAGTACGGTCACACAACTTCTTCTTCTCTACCAGTATTACATGAAATGTGCTGATGAGTACTGTTCAAAGTGGGCTACTAAATCATGTGATCGCCTACCGGTTTTTGTGCTGTATGAATGATTGTCCACCCAGGAAAGATAAGGAAGTACAAAGTTGTTAGTTTAAGAACAGAAGAGGCAATAAATAAGTTAAAAAACTACATTTTAGAGGAGGATTGGTGATGCAGAGGAGGTGAATGTTGCATAAGATACATTTTTTTTTTAAGTATACACAATTGTGTGACTAGAAATTTCCTATATGGTGTATGATAGGAAACAAATGGATAACAAAAGGGGTTGCAAAAAGACTGTAGGAAAAAAGAATTTATACAGAGATTTCACAAAACATAGAACTAAGTCCGCTAAAATGAAATACAAGACATATTAAAATAAGCTGACAGTGACAATGAGACAAGCTAAGACCCTATTTTCACATGTTTGTGTGTCTAAGTGACTAATATGGACAACATTTCTTTTAAATTGATGCAATATTGCTGTAACCAGCAGCCGCGAAACAAGCTGCAAGGGCAATTGCGTGAGGTCAATCTAATGCTAAGTCCAGTAAAATTAAATGTTTTTGCCACTGACAGACTCAGATTGTTACTATAAGTGTATGACAACACGGGTTGGATTTACCAGCCGCCACTTGCAAATTTGACCAGCATGGCTGGTGACTGGTGTTAGTTTCCAACCCTGAACATTGTGGAATTGTTTCCCCACTAGTCATAAATATGGAAAAAAAGGATCCAGATTGAAAAATACCGACATTCCCCTTTAAGGCTACATGGAAACGTCTTAATAGTGTGATATAGAATAACTCCCTGTCCACTACTTTAGTAAATGTTGGGCCTAATCTTGTGAGGTCTATGGAAGCACATGATGTCTGTAAATGTGGGACTAGAGGGAGTAAAATACTGCAGTCAAATCATCTTGGGACGCGTAGGTGAAAATGAGATTCTGACTATTGTAAAGAAAAGCAGGAACAAAACATCAGCTGAGTCACTAAATTACAACCGCTCAGACTCACGACCACCTACTATGGCACACTGCACCGAGGCAGTGTGAGGCAAACTAACTCCCTCGAGTGTCCTAATTTGATGCAGCAGCGTGAAAAAAATGTCTACTTCTCCTCTGAATTTTTGCCCTTATAAAATACTGCATTAACTTCTCAAATGATTATTTCAAGGAAACGTTAAGTATACATTTAGTAAGAAATTCAACCTGCAAGTTGCTCTTTAAAAGGCCCAGACACACCAAACCGACATCCAAGAACTAACGGCGCTCTTGGCCAAAAAAGCTACACTCGAACACACTGCAAAGACTACAGCCAACGGCCAACTACCACGTACATTCTGCAACTGCGTCAGATGAAATAACTCAACACCATACCTTGAATTTCCCTCGGGATCAATAAAGTTACTATCAATACCAGCAGGTAGCGGTAGTCCATATTCGTCATTCAAAAAGGGAAACCGGAAGACCTAGGACGGCGGAGATACGTACATGACACAAAGCAGCGTTTACTGACTATTTTCACACCGTCATACACATGTAAATTGGAATGATCAGATGAGATGAAGATGAAAAATGAGAAGAGCCTTTAGTGTTTTTCCTCTTGACTTTACTCGTTGGCTTGCTTTCCTCACTTCCGTTTCTCTTCTTGTGCACTGATTCGTTTAAGCTGAACAGCCAATCAGAGTGATTTCTCTCACTGACAAGCTCCACCACTGATTCAACATGCTGAATCGGCCGAAAAACCTCCGACACGGCCGACTAGAGCTGACGGCGTGGGGACACACCGCAAAAACTGGGCCGACGGATGCTAACCGACAGCCCCAAAGTGTCCGACGGCCGACGGTTGGCTTGGTGCGTCAGGGCTTTAAAAGCACTGGCAGACCATACGTGGTAGATCATTTCTGTTACTAGTGTTGAGAAGGGGGCAGGTAATATACAATATGTTTCTTCTCCCTGCTCATTTTAGTTCATGGAATGAGTATTATGTTGTTTCAGAAGTTGGAAGTGTACACTGAAGTGACTGAAAACATAAAGAAGGAAATTAAATTTGTCATTAATGGACATATTCTGAGAAAGGGCTACCTGTTCACAGTCGATTCTTTACGAGTGGATCTAAGGTGGGAATGATTCCTCAGTCTAAAGCTCATTTACACCTGAAATCTACTCAATATAGACTCGAGCGGTCGACACGGTCCCGTTACCGAATCATTTTGAATTTTTCGATATTCACCTTCGCACAGTCCTCACACAATACCTTCATACGGTCCCTCAGCATGCTGCAAACTCTGCTGTAGGGTAGACATTTCCACTATATACGGCCTATTGAGGCTGCTGTCCGAAATAAATTGCTCTCTCTGCCTCTTCTGTGACAGATTGTTGAATATTGGTGTAAATGGTGAGCCGAGAAAGAGGATCCTGCTCTGATTCTGAGAGACAAAAACAACCCCTCTACATTTACCACTGATGTTATAGCTGACTGGGAACATTTCACTGGAAATATCTCCACATGACACTGAATGCATTTGACTAGTTATCCACAGGAGTGAGAAAAATACATAGCCAAACAGCAAAATATATGCAAGGTGCATTGCCAGTAGCTGTTTGTTAACAGTACTTCACACTATTCCTTCTCCCTTGATGACACCTTAAATGTTCCAGCAGATAAATGCAGAGCACAGCTTGCTTGTTTCTTTGTGGAGAGTTGTCAAATGTCATTAATATTCATAAATCAGTCAGTAGCATTGCACATTGTAATTACTTGGCATTTATTAGAATGCAGGTTTCTTGTTGTTTGCATGATGCACCTGAAGAGAGTGGTGCACATGTTGCAGGCTTTTGGGTAAATCACAAAAAAGCAGACTTCTCGCATGGAGACACAGGCATTAATCATGCAGGAGGTCATGTGTCTGAATCTGTGTAGCTCCACAGCTGTAATCAATGTGATGGAAGGACTGGCTGAGTTTGTTCATGCCCATCTGTGGGTTCTTTTCCCCCAATAAATGTACGGTGTTTGGTGCTACTGTGTGTAGTTATCTTTCTGTCTTTCTTTTTCTCTTTTCTGCATATGTTAAATATAGTTGAGTCACAAGTTTACAGCATCATAAACAACCCAGACACAACTGAGAATACATTATAAATGTTGTCACTTCACTAGAGAATGATCTTTATTGCCATGTTTCAAGTAAAAAGAAAGTAAACTGAAGGCTACAATAAAGTGCAGTGACATTGGCTTATAATTAGAGCTGTAACTAACAATTATGTTTTTAATTAATCAATGGATTGTTTTGTCTATAAAATGACAGACTGACTCCAAAACCCAAAGATATTCATCAATTATTCTCATTTGAGAAGCTAGAAGCAGTTTTAAACTATCATTCGTTTTCTCTAAATTGTCTAATCATTGAAATGCTTCAGCACTCCTTTGAATGAGTAATTTTAAACGTATTGAAGTTTTCATGTAGTCACACCTAATCTGAAAAGTACACAGTTTTTGGTGTCTTTATACTTCCAGTTTGAGAAGCTGCTGTCTCTAAATCCCTGTCAGTAACTTTGGGGAACAGAGCACACAGGTTGACAATCAATCAGCTTTAATAAACGGTCAGTCAGGCATTGACTGAAAGCTCAGGTGCTGTCACTGTTGATTCTGCCTGAAGCTATTTTGGGGATCTCGATCAAGCTGCACAGCAACGAACCAAAAGACATTGACTGAAGACTTAACTCTGAGGTTCATCCGGGGTAACCGCAGTTAGACAGCCTGCTCATATTTTCCTGGAATTATGTATATTGCTCATGAATTAATGATTATTAGTAATTATTATAAATGATGATTAGCATGGGCAGTAATCACTGTTAAATGATGGTGGTAAGGAGGTGATTTATATGCAAAGCGCTGTGGAAATGGCAACAAGGCCACAGACGATTTAAACATGAATATTAATTTACATTGTTTTGTAAAGTTGCATTAATCATTTATTTTTTCCCACTTTAGATGTCAGAAAAAATAAAACACACCAGAAAGACACACACGGCTCTGAAATGAATCCTGAGATGGTTGCAGCCTACCTTCAACATGTGGAAGTTGATTACAGGATATGTAATCAATATTCATTTTGTGTTTCCTGCATGTTCGTGTCCTGTTAGGAACAATGACAGGAAGGATAGACACCATATGTAAGTCTGTTCTTTGAGCTCAATGCAGTATGCCAACATGCTCATAATGGCAATGCTAACATTAACAACATCCACAGAGCTTTTAGAAAGGTGCTGAATATAAGTACGGCTTTTCCTGAACAAAAAATATTATTATTGTGAATCAATCATTTAAAAACTTTTGGTGGGTCCAAAATGAATGTTTTGTTTATCTCTGTGGAAGATACCTGACGTTTGGATCCCACGTCTAACAAGGCTTGTGAGCCAATAGTGAAACGACGTTGGTATCACGTGGTATCACTGGGTCGTCAGTTAGTGTGAAAGAAACGGATAAATGGCTGAGATTGATGGTAAACTCCTGGCAACAACTTGTTGTGAAGTGAATGCAATGGGCCGTGGGAGGAAGAATGTGGCATCTAGGCTGAATGTTATCAGTTATCAAAAGCACTTTTAAGTATATTTCGATGCTTATACTTTTGTATTTTTACTTGTAACGATCATTTTACACTGTGCTACTTTTACTTAAGTAAAACATCTGAATACGTCTTCCAACTTTGAGCAAAACACAACAATAACATGGTTATAATGCAGTTAAGATGTGTGAAATCAGGGCGACTTTTCATGCTCTGTGCTCTCCATATTTATACACATGAATGAACGCCATGCTGTCACCTCAATCAGCTGTTCACTTCAACCAATCTGATACCGCTACGCCCTTCGTCAACCAATCACCTCGGCGCTGTCGACATTTAAAACTGTTCATCTCTGGGCTGCTCTCAGCTGTCATTTCAGTGCTTCCTCCTTGATACTCCCTCACCTCCCCTCCACCTCCAGCGCTGATCAGATCCAGACCCTCATTGTGATTCAGGGTCCAGGACCGGAGAGCTCATCCCAGATTCTGCTCCATGTCTCATCCATCCATCCTGAGGTGAAGAGGGAACTCCAGGAAGAGCTTTCTTCATTGGACGCCAAGTCATCGCCAGGTCTTCTGTTTCTATTCTGGCTTCATGTAAATAATCATTTAGACTCTTTCTACCGCTTTAGCCAAAACATTGTAACCTTTCTCTTCACTTTTCTTTCAGTCTGTATCGATACTCACCTTTGGTTTAATAACTAGCAAATGGATCCAATTACATAGGATCCAATGACGTATAACAAGTTTAAGTACAAGGGAAGTAACCAAATTCACTGTAACTGTAGTTCCATCTAATCTCAGGGAACTCAACCACTCTGAAGCGCAAATTACTAAAGCACAATGCGAGACCAGAAAGTATTTACCACATTAACTCCAGGGTAATGTATTCTGTGCAGATGACAGAAACATCATTATAACTTTGCTCTTCCTTTGTTATCTCTAGCTCTGTTCAGCCATCGGGGACAATACTCACAATTACCACGACTGATGTAAAACAACATCGGAGTTATATGATTTATGCATCAATGTAATAAGGAACTTTGATTTGTCAGGTATTTAATGTGTCAAAAATAGACTTTCCCAACTGTTTTTCCCATAGACTGTACAGACAAAGTGGACGTAGTCACCGTGACGTCACCCACTGGTTTGTAGACTGCCGTTTTGAATCCTTGAGTTTGGCATTTTGGACGTTGCCATCTTGTTTTTTGTGACACTAGAGGGTGGAGTTAAGTACAACCGAACGCTGAATACGATATTTTTAGGCACCCAAAATGTTACAAGTAACTTACATGAACTGAAAACACACTGTGAACGGGTTATTCCTGGTAAGGGTCGCTAAATGAACATCATGCTGTATTGAAGAAGACTTGAAACTAGCGATTGAGACCATAAACTCATGTTTACAATGTTTACTGAGGGAATAAATACAGTGAGTAGTAGGATCATTTTCTCATGGAGTTCTATACAATCAGACTTCTTTGCAACCAGAGGAGTCAAGTAATGCAAGTTTAAGTTTAAGGCACTTCTGCATCGGCTTCACTTCTCCGACCACCTGGATTTTCCTCAATATTCCATTGTATTATGATAATATAGAATTACATACACTGAGATAGAGGATTTTATTCATATCGCCCACACACTCCTATCTCCTGGGTTGACTTCATGGTTCCTGGTTTTGTAGGCGTGAAAGTCCCTTTGGGCTCAGGCACACATAGTGCTCATGTACTCTACTAAGGCATCCCTACAGGCCTTCTGCTGTTTGCAGTTCAACATAGAACTTAATGGAAATCCTACAATGCAAACACCACATGAGGATGCTCTGCCAGCGCTTTGCTGTGCCAAACATAATAAATACTTAAAATCGGCTTCTGAGTACAGAACTTATAGAGAACATGTCAAAGAACTGACGCTGACCCAAACCATTTCTCATACCTAAAAATAAACTTTTCTCAAATAAGTTTCCACTGTGCAGATAATTGCTGTCGGTGCGAAGCGATTCTTCTTTGGTAAAGGTCACTCGATTCATAACAGCGTGAAGAGTGGCCATCGCTCATTAGGAGAGAGTTTCACTATCCCGTCTAACCTGGCATGAGCTGCACTTTGCTGACATTTCAGATCAAACACACTGATCAGGCCCACTGGTTTCACCAACTAATGGGTCTGAAATACCACTGCCGGACCTAACGGCAGGAGGATCTTTGGACAAGACATTTCCTTAGACAGAACAGAATTAAACGCCAACGATTTTTTAGAAGGATCCCATGAATACATTTCCCCAAAGCACAGAGAGAGACTTCTCCCTCTTTACTGTTCCTCTCACCTGTAGTGTTTGAGTATTTGATGTGGCAGAGCCTGCTTAGTGGGTGCAAATTCCTTATGGGCATCCACTGCTGTGCTTTCCTACTTTGTATAAAGATCTACAGTATCGCAGAGAGAAGGAAAGAGAGAGACATTGAATTAAACAGCGAGATGCACTGTGTGTCATACTCCACTGAAATCCGCAGCTTAACATCCTGTGCCCAGACACCCCAGAGAGCAGTGTAAAGCAATTATTCCAACACTTGCTATTCATTCAGGCTAAAAGTGCATGCAATTCTCGGAGCATACCGAAACGCGGTAAACAAAAAACATTGTACAAAACATGATTTGGTACCTGCCAAGCTAATAATCCTCAAAGAAATAGAAATCTCTTTAGTTCTAGTTTTAATACTCCATAGTTTTTGGTTCCTAAGATGTCATTCCAAGTGCCTGCGGGCAAATGTTTCTGGAGCTGTGCTGCATCACGGTGCTGCAGCTCTGGCACCCTGGAAATAGGGTACATTTTAGGAGCTTTTATGCATACATAAATTAATGAGGACCGTGGAGCTTTTGTTGAGATGGAAACCCGCATGAACATGTCCCCCGGCGCTGTGGCCATACACCCGCTGTCAATGCAAATCACCCCCCCGGTGCTGGCTGACAAACAGGAGTGTGAGATGTAGCTGCTGTTGTGCTCAATAGGAGGAGCTGTTGACTCACCACCGTCAGCTTTTTGAGCGAGTTAAGATCTAGATGTGTTGTGATTCATCTGGTGACAGCCAAAAAACAGCAGCACGCTGCTCTGTGAGAAGCCAGTTTAGTCAGAGTGTCCAAACTCTTCAGCTGCTGCAGACCTGTTGGTCCATGACCAACGTGGACGAGCTCAGAAGCGATGCCCCTCTGTGTTCCTCTGATCCACTTTCCGTTGCGATTGTTTATCTTATTATAGACCACACAGCCGGCATCCTCTCACCTGCTCGCTCAGGGGACGCCGTAATCATAATTAAGTAGATGAGGATGCCTTCAGGACGCAATATGAGAGGAAAAGGTAATTAAGGGTATCTCGAGCATCATGATATCACCCAAAAGAACCTGGTTATCTCCTCAATTATACCTTAAGCGTGATGGATTTACGAACTCATTCTAAGAAATCCCCCCCAAAATGCCCTTAAATTTAAAAATCAAGGCTCAGTATTTGCTAAAAGCTTAACATCAGCAGATGCCCAAGGGCGTCCTCAAACATCCCTCCCAGTGACTCCACAAGGTGGGAGTCGTCCTACGGCGTCGTCACCGCCGGGGAGGTAAATCACACCCTTGGATAGCTTTTCGCTTGCGTACACCTTGAATGGAATTAATGAGGAGGCTCCTCGCTGCGTCGCAGCGTCGAGAAGACAACGGTGAATGGAGGGCGGCATTCACCAGGGGACTGCTGCTGGATTTAATTAGTCTGTGTTTACCTCCTTGTGCAATGCCCAGAGAATCTGATGCGCGATCGCAAGCATGTTTTGTGCGTGCACTCACTCACCCACAAACAGCTGTAAGAGAGATAAATTGCAAGCGCCTGCAGTCAATCAGTGCAGGAACGGCAACTCAGTTGGGAGGAAACGCGAGGCAGAAAGCAGCTTCTGAAAGAGAAGAATGCAGCGTATTAGTGTTTTGTTTATGTCAGGGGGAGAGAAACCTAATGAGTGAGAGAGGTGTGCTAGTTTGTGTCATCAGGGATGAGATCAAGTCTTGCAGCGTGGAGAGGAAGTGTAGCGATGCACAACTTCTTCTTCTCTCACGATCCCAAGTGCACCATCAAGCAGGAAGAAGCTGAAAAGTATGGATTTGTAGCTCCTCATCTATCAGAAACACCATCATCATCACAAATAACTGGAGGATGTGTCATAATAAGAGAGACAGCCCTGATCTCTGCTCTCGCACACTGCTACGACTACATATAATAAAAGAATAATGCACCAGCATTCACTCTTTCCTAATCACGCTAAAGAGAAGCCTACAGACGGAGGTGAGCTGGAGGTTACATACTGTATTTAACACGCAGACAACTCCACTCCCATGACAGATAGTTTGCTTTTCACCCATGAAACCGTCTTTCCATTCAAACCGACGCCGTTAATAATGGACACACGCACACGGAAGGAAAAGCCTTGTAGGAGCTCGTAGGCAAAAACGTACTCATTCCCCATTATTAATTCAGGTACGAGGAGTAGTATAGTACGCTGACAAGTGCACGAGCGCTAATTTTTCAAACGCAATGCCCGTAGGAGATGGGGGAGGCCGACGAGAGCAAATCATGTGTAATAATAAACCTTTGTTTCTCAGAGCGACGAGGGAGGAGAGCACGCCGCCAAATAGCCCAGTGGAGGCACATTAAGAATGCTTGACTGGGCTTTTGGGAGGAACCTCCAGTCCTGGCGGCGAGAGCTCTCTATCTGGCAAAGACGGAGAAGAAAAACTCCCCTCTGAAGAGCGTTGTATAACCACTTAATATATGGATCCAGGAAAGTAGAACACAAACACACACACACACACACACACACATACGGTGGTAGCAACAGCACACAACAACTTCCTCACCAATTAAACATCATTAACATGATCCCCCAGGTGTGTTTCCCAGTAAAGTGCAGTGCTGCTGTGCGTTGCCTTTAGCCAGGCTGAGAGCCAGACTTCATTTGCTTTTGAAAGACACAAATGCCCTTATGTAAGGTACTAAAACCAGCCTTGAGTGCATCTACTCTAAGAGCAGAAAAAAAAGGTAGACGTCGGAAAAAAACATAATGCCCTTCAAGCAAGAATGGGCACAAACTTTAGATGTAGACCACTTGTCTTTGTGCAGGTGCATGAGTGTGTGTGTGTCTGCCAGGACTGTTAGTGAAGTTTGGCAGGCTGAAAGATGTTAGTACAACTGCACTACAACCACACACTTATTTCACAACCAGCCTCTCCGGAGCATAATATATAAAATACAACATTTTTATATACTCAAACGTCTTTTTTATAATCAAAAATATCATCCAAGCATTTACAGTGTATTACAACAAATGATTCTATGCAACTGTTAACAGCCTTTACAGAAAATGAAGAAATATATCCATTTTTGATCTATTTTACAAACCAGGAACAGCAAAAAGAGAAGAGAGGGAGGCCGAAGGGTTGGGAGGTTTGTGTGTTCAGTGTTCAGTTAGACCCTGATAAGCCTCCCCGGTTAGCCCTGTGGTCCTGGCTCACACTGACACCGTACAGAGCCAACCGCAGGCTCAGAAAGCACAATACCCGACCCACGTGGGGCCATAACTACGTAATAATCCAGTGACTGTAGGAACCGGTGGTCTTCTGTGACTCCCGGAGAGCTGTTATGTCTAAAAATATTTTGAGTTCAAGCTCATGAAGATTTTGCCACCGCAGTTTGGTGTCAACTTTTCTCGTAACCATGGAGATGCTGAGTTTGTACGTCTCTGCCACCTACAGAGTCCCTGAAATGCTCATGTAACATTCCCTCTTGATCAGAGATCTGCGCTCAGTCTTCTGTGTCCTTGTACAGTCCACCGTCTTTGATATTCGTGGGCTTTATACTGTGTCTTTCGCATCTCTACAGGCGTCCTTATGTCGTCTCGTCCGCCTTGTCGTCTCGTCCACGTCCCCAGAAGCGTCAGCGGGCAGAGTCCTATGTGCTCTTGATGCCCTGGAAGCCGCAGAAGTTCCAGCGTTTCTCCAGACTGGCTCCGACGCCGGTCAGCTCCTGTCTGAAGGTGCAGGGCAGCCGAGTGAGAAGAGCCTCCACCTCACTGGTGTTGATCTGTGGAAACACATCGGATCAGCGTTAGACAAAGAACAAAGTCCACAGAGACCGCACGTATACACCTAACGTCACTCTAGAGCCATCTCCAAGTTGCCATTTTATCACAAAGTTTGGAAAACTTGATTTTGTATGAATGCCAATCAAATCTTTGAGAAACACAGACACTGCTCCGGTCTACAGTCTGTCACCAGTGACTTGCTGCTGCTGTCTGCAGAGTTTCATTCAATTTTAATCATCCTTGAAGCTTGTTTTTTTGACAGACTTTTGAGAATTGTTGTTGGCATTAGAGATGTGAATCTTAAACTCAAGCTACAGTACACATCCTGCATCCTGTGACTGTGAGCAATTAAAAAACAAATAAAATCATTGTGTTGACCGGCTGTCTGTTACAAAGGCTCCACACAAAATAGCAGCATACGGTATAACTCGAACTCATCACTTCTGCAAACTTCTGTTCTCCTTTTATGTATACCTCTGTGATCGAGACGATCCCAATGTTAAGTAGCGATCAATATCAAAATATGAAGTGTTCCAACTTCAAAAAGTGTCTGTTAAGCTCTCTTCTCGCTAAGTCACAAATGTGATTTCATTTCTAGTGCATGGTATTTTTTTTAAATTGCCAACTATTTCAAAAATCGATTAATCAGTTTGAGTATTTTTTTAAGTAAAAAAAGGACTGAATTCTCTGATTCCAGCTTCTTAAATGTGAATATTTTCTGGTTTCTTTACTCCTCTACGACAGTAAACTGAATATCTTTGAGTTGTGGACAAAACAAGACATTTGAGGACGTCATCTTGGGCTTTTGGAAACACTGATCAACATTTTTCACCATTTTCTGACATGTTATAGACCAATCAGCCCTAAATGTATGTTTAAATACATTTGTGTTTGGAATCAGTGTGCAAGCTTTTCCAAAAGCCTTGCACCTAGTTCCCTTTTTATTTTTAAAATAACATGTTATTTACAAATAGTAGTGAGTAGGTCATGCTGCTATGAAAAATGCCAATTTGTTTTTGCAGTTCCTAAAAAAGGCCCTTTTTAACGAGCCCTTGCCGAGTCAACCGATGAGTTAACTCTGGACGTTGCTCATTCTTCTACACACTCCGCACCCCCTCTCTACTCACACCTCCACTGCAATCAGAGAATCATAGTGCAAGTAAATTTATAGCCAGAGTTTGACGGCATAGCCGCCACCTGACTAAGCGTAATCTGGCTCACACCACTCGGGTGGGCCGAGGATCATCAGTCATCTGAAATCCTGAGGTGACACCGCCAAAAAACCCACTGTAGGCGACCCACACTGTGTTGCATTAATAACTAGGATGTTGGAGCCCCGTGCTGATGTCAGGATGCATTAAGGTCCATCACGGGGAGATAGGACCGCCGTGACATCACAGACAATGGAGCCGTGTGTGGAGCCGGTAGATAAGCAGAGAGCACTGGGCTTGTTGTTGGAGAGTCTAGTCAGTGATATTGACAAAACTCTGTGGGCTGCTTGATGTGTGTAGCGAGAGAGTCGATGTGAGAACAACAGATGCACGGGCAAACTCATACGCACACAGACAGACAAGCGTGGGTGTACGCTCACATACACACAACACACAAACACACAGACACACCAGACAAAAAGCCCCCAAAGGCATGAGAGAACACACTCTATTCTTTGCATGTGTGAGAGTGAGTCACGGCGGTGATGAGCATATTCAAAGCCACAGAGAACAGTGATTTCTTGGGGCAACCCTGCGGACGCAGAGACAAAGTTTTTTGACAAATTAATTCTCGAGTAAGTTTTAAGTAGCTTGAAATTTGACGGTTACAGCCAAGATGTTTAATGTGTCTTCTGTTTGGCCGGCTGCAAAGGGGAGCGCCGACATCTGCCAATTTTCTCCTGAAGGTCTCCTTGTCGGGGTGGAGAGCAGAAATGGCCATTAATCTCCGTGTTACCTGCTGGAGGTGACATTGGAAGTTGGCCTTTTGAAAGCCTTGTGTAAGTGACGGTGAAGAGCGATATTACGCCTGAAAATGCCTCCGCAGAACGATGGGGATAAAATAGCTGTGCTTTGCCAGACAGAGTGGAAAACCGAGGGTGGTGTTTGGCTTCAAGTGTCAGAATGAAGGATCTAGTTTTAATATGTTCCGGCGTCGAGGGAAATCTCACAACAAGCCAGATATGGCGAGACATATAGGTATGACATTTCAGTATAGAAGAGTGAGAGAAACTGTCTCCGAAGTTTAAGTTCTCCGAAACAAAGTTTTTTGAAGTATTTTGGATTCTACTTCAAAACCAAACATAAATTTAGAGATCGTTTCTGATGTTGTTTTGGGTTTTTGTGTGACTGACTGTCTTTTCCTCAATGAATGTTTCCTCTGTTGTACTCAGGTCCAGAAATAGGGGTCAATACCAATATTCAAATCCAGTATCGAATCCATTTATCACATAACAATCCTTCGTCTAGACACCTTTTCTTGGCTGCGAAGGCAGAAACACTACCGTTTTTAATGAACGTTCAATTACTAGCTGCATCCTGCTGAGCTTTACGAGCTACTAACTCCAAATACCGAAGGGTAAATTAATGCTAGATGATCAGCTAGATCATTTCCCCAGAGAAGAGGCGGCACTCTGTTGGTCCCTGTTGAACAATAAAAACGCACAGTGGCGTTATGAAATGATGCGTCTTTCCACTCGCAAACAATCTTTGGCTGAATATAGACACCAGCTGCAGAGAGCACATTAACCAGAGGACAGCCAAAAATGTTCATTTTTTAGCCGTTACAGAATTAACGGCAATTATCTGCAGCTGATCTCATCTGCCACGGGTCATGGCTGTCCTTTAAACCAGCGACAGTCAGATCAAAAAAAGGCTGCAACTTTTATGTTTTCCGTTGCTCTTTGCTAATAAGAAAGGTTTGATATGAGATTCGTTAGTATTGGACCTTAATGAACCCATCACTAGTCAGGCATCCCTCTTGCAAAAGAGGTCTTTAAAGTGCACAGTCTAAATCTAGCCTATCCTATCCTGTTATTTAAATGGATACTAACGACATTTTGGCAGAGTTCGATGAGAACATCAATGCTGCTTTCCAAAATGTCAAATGATTCCTTTTAAGTGCTTCGGCCACACCTTTAATGGAATAGTTTGGGTGTTTTGAAGTGGGGTTGTATGAGGTACTTAACCATAGTCAGTCGACATGCCCCTAGTTTGGCAGACAGGAGTTACCGCACAGAAGCAAAGCACCTAAAAGAAAGGCTCACCAAAAAAACAATATCTTGAAGTCACCTAAAAGAAAGGCTCACCTAAAAAAACATCAATATCAGTTGAAGTTTACGCTATATTTAGAATATTTTCACTGTTTTACCTCGCCGTGAGACAGCCCTTACCGACAGGGAACTGAAGCCGTTGTATCAATCTATGCTCCCGCCAAAGCCACCAGACTCCTTTGAAAAAAACTGTAATTTTACCCCCTCAGAACACGGGGGGATGCTGGTCCACCTCTGCCTTGATCGGTTAGTTTGTTTGTGATATTGTGTGATTCTAGTGAATCTAAACTAACCAACGTCACACTATAACACAAACAAACTGATTGAGGCAGCGGTAGACCAACAACTCCTGTGTTCTGCGAGATAAAATTACCGCTTTTGTTCAATGGAGTCTGGCTGCTTTGGCCAGAGAGCATAGATAACGAAACACAGACTATATAGCTGTTTCACGGCGAGGTAAATCAGCGAAAATATTCTATTTTAACCTTTCTTTTAGGTGGCTAAAGTACGTTTTGCTGCCGGCCTCGTCCACAGCAGTACATTGCTGTGGTTCTGTGCGGTAACTCCTGTCTGCTTCTCGCCATCTACTGTAGGTAATACGCTGACTATGAATAAGTAGCTCATACAACCCACCTCAAAACACCCAAAAAGGGAAGGGAAAAAGGCAGGGCTGTAAAAAGCATGAAGGAGCACTGCTAATGCATTGAGGGTCTGTGTCTGTACTACACAGCAGGACCCTGGCACACAACAAGCCCATATGTCAGCCCTGTAGGGGGTACTGACACAGCGTCTGTACGGGGTGCATCTAATCCAGAGTGATACCGAGGGCCGGCTCTGCTAATCTACTCCACAGTCTTGATTCATGCGTGCCTGTTACCTTGGTGTCCAAACGCTGCAGGTAGGAACAGATGTACTCGATGCTGGCTCCGAACGGGTGGACGTGCAGGAACGTCGAAATGATCCCTGAGGTAGAACAAACAACATGTTAAAAGCAGAGACACGTCACATACCTCCAGTTTCTGTCACCTGTCAAAAAGAAATGTACAATCTGCCAACGGATGTTCTCCTTCTCTCCTCTGACTGAGTCTAACGCGAGCTTCGAGTGGCTTCTCCCAGAGTCCCAGCACTGTTAAGAGCCTCTTGTATATTGTGGCTCCAGATTAGAGGGAGTGTTTAATGACAGCTTTGATGCCGTTGTCTCTCATCAAAGCCATGCTCTCCCCCAGCTCATACAAACCATCTGCTATCAGCTCACAGACAGGGCCAGGAGAGAGATAATCCTCCACCTCTGCTTACTAACCACCTATAGAGCATCGAGGGACCAACAGTTGAAACAAACACACACACAGTGTTAAAGTCACGATGCTTTCCACTGGCTCCAACACTAGAGCAACTATAAAACAATCACTTGAGACTTTTAAGAGGACATTACTACTTCAAGGCTTCATTTGTTTGTCACCTGCAGGAGGAAACTTCAACACAAACAACGTTGTAGCCTGGAGCTGCCAATGAACACGAGACTGACTGGGAGTCTAATGGTCCATTCAGATACAACACAAAGTAGAAAATTCATGTTGATTTATTTGCATAAAATCGCCCACTGGAGTGGTTTTGATGCCTGTGTTTATTTGCCTTCAAAGAGCCAATGAACATGTTCTCCAACAGACGTTTGATGTAACTACAAGCACCCACTCTGTGTGCAGATTGCCAGAGTGTCAGAGCTCGTATTTAGTCTCACATTAATAATTATCAATAAATTAGGGCTGTCAATCGATTCAAATATTTAATCGCGATTAATCGCATGATTGTCCATAGTTAAGCGCAAATTAATCACATTTATCTGTTCAAAATGTACCTTTAAAAGGGAGATTTTTCAAGTATTTAATACTCTTATCAACATGGGAGTGGGCAAATATGATTTCTTTATGCAAATGTATGTATATATTTATTATTGGAGATCAATTAACAACACAAAACAATGACAGATATTGTCCAGAAACCCTCACAGGTACTGCATTTAGCAGCTGTCAGTGTGTCAGTGTGCTGACTTGACTGTGACTTGCCCCAAACTGCATGTGATTGTCATAAAGTGGGCATGTCTGTAAAGGGGAGACTCGTGGGTACCCAGAGAACCCATTTTCATTCACATATCTTGAGGTCAGAGGTCAAGGGACCCCTTTGAAAATGGCCTTGACAATTTTTTCTCGGCAAAATTATTAGTGGCGTTAAAATAAATTAGCATTAACGAGCAATTACTGTGTTAACTTTGACAGCCCTACAAGAAATATTTAAAAAGACGAACATTCAAACAGATTTAAAAGTCAGCAGAAACTCAAACTGTGCCCTTATTTTACACCACATTTCCTCCTTTGAGTCATACAACTCAGGATAAATGCAAACTGTGACTATTAGATTTTTCTGAATCTGATGGGAATCCCAAGCTTGAGCTTCACAGTGTCAGGAACATTTGTAGCTCAACAAGAAGGCAGGTGAGCTTTCACCTTAAATTGCACCCGCTAGAGCAAATCGCTGCTTGAGTATTGCCACTGACTTTGTGCTGCATCTGAAGGCACCACAAGAATGTCCGCTTGAGTTTTTTTACAGCACTCACCTGCTGCCAGTTTCCAACAATGCCATGGCCATGGTAATCTGCTCGAGTGCCCGGGGCAAAACCGAGCCGTAAGCCCCTTCAGACCCCCCGTTCCCACCACTCTGTGAATCTTGTATTATCCCAGCCCCTTCAAATACCCATCAAGTATAATACCTGCAGCTCCAGAAACCAACCAATACTCGTGTGCTGGAATACTTCCTGCACCCCAGGTTCACGCTGTGTCAATTACTTAATGGTATCTTTATTTAATACAAACTTATTTGGGAATATGCACCCACCTTGAGGTCTCAGTGTGTTTAAAACGAGGGGACTTGGGGTCGTGGCTGCAGCAGACCATCACACAATGATGCCCACTTTATGCAGCAGTGTGCTTGAAAGTAAGTTGAACCTTACTCTCGAGCTCTCTTTGTTACTCTTCATACAACTACTTCTGTCACTTTTTTTTGTGTTAAAGTGCAACACCATGAATGCCGAGGCGAGAGCTTTC
This sequence comes from Sebastiscus albofasciatus, assembly GCA_916701655.1. NCBI lineage: Eukaryota > Metazoa > Chordata > Actinopteri > Perciformes > Sebastidae > Sebastiscus > Sebastiscus albofasciatus. Next base: position 48,012 of record CAKAOI010034455.1, on the reverse strand, counting down.
AGACAGCGAGTGGTTGCACGCCTCTATTGTTTACACAATGGCAGACGTGCCGTCGAGGTCAGCGTCAGCGGCGGCAAGGAGAGGGAGGACGACCGTTCAACTTATTTATTTATTACAAGTTGCTGCTGCAGCTAGCTGTGTGACCACGGCAACCACAGCTACAGGGAAACGATACAGGAGCTGATTTTACTGCATCTGAATGATACAGAAGATTATTGGAGCAGCATCAGCTGCAGAATCTGATTATTTGGTCTGGAACAATAATCAACTAGTAAGCAATGTGACCCAGCTAATACAGCAGCGGCTTGTAGTGCGGCGGTGGCGTTGCGCTCTGCTGCCGCTGATTCAAAATGGAGACAACTGCTTGCAGTTTGAAAGCCCTTTAATACTCTGAGAGAGATGAGGGAGGCGGTGGGGAGCAGCCCTGAGGCAGCTTGAGTAGCAGTGTGGCCATTTGGAGCACGTATAAACACTTCAGCCTTTAGACATGAACCCTGAACGGTAATGGGATTTATTGTTTTGTTTTTTTGTCAATTTGGGTCTCGAGAATTGTGGAATTTCACTGGTATTGGTATCGACTACAACATTTCTGGTAGCGTGACATCTCTAGTTCCTTCTGCTACTGAGCAGCTCATAGGTAAGAAAACAGCAAAAACAAAATTTAAAGGGACTGTTTGTAACTTTTTAAGCGTAGAAATGTACCGGGTCGGGACATATGCGTGCTCGTGTGTGGCCGGAGCCTCTCCTCGTCTGCTTGCCTGTCTTCACTCAGACAGCGCGTGTGTTCTTGCGTACTCGCTCTACCTCTAGACGTGAACGCGCGCTCACTCCACACTGCAGAAGAGTTAGTTTAGCTCTGAGAATATCTAGTGAATGTACAGTGGACGTTTGTGCAGAAATAACTGCTGCAGCTCCTCCAGACCAACAGAGGTTTCCCGTGTCTTGTGAAGTGACGGAGCTCCGCAGAGAGAAACATTATTGTCTCGTTACCTACCGGGTGCCGATGTCTCCCGGCTCTCTCCGGCTGCAGGTGGAGACGACAAAGTCACTCGCTGCTGAGCCCTGCTGCCTCAGCCTGTGCTGAGGCAGAAAAAGCCAACACAGTATCAGCATTGATTCATGGAGAGACCTTGGTCTGGTCAGCTAACATTACTGCCAAGCAGCTGAAATATAGAGTGATATCGTGGTTTTAGCTGACGTGTGTCTCCTCACTGTTTTGAGCGATGCTCGTTCATGTCTATTTAGAGCGAGCAAGCGCGAGCTCGACGCTGACTTTCGTTGATTTCACGGCCACAGGTGTCGCTGTTAACAAGCATTTCTGAAAGTTACAAATAGTCCCTTTAAGTGATATTATCGATGCAAGAGTGAGATTTGTGTCAGCGTACCAACTAGCAGCGCCTCCCTCTCGGAGTGGACCGGACTCGGAGGATTCTTCTCTGTGGGACCTTCCTTCTCCTGACTGCAGGACACCACTGTTGACACTGTGGCTTCCTGCAAACACACACACACACACACACACACACACACACAGTAGGTTACTGAAATGAATATGCTACCAGCCGCAGTTTGACTGTGACTGACGAGAAGTAAACAAGCGTCAACTTAAGCGGATGCACGCCACGGCACACAGCAAAAAGACAAACAGGAATAAGAATGAACACATCAGAAAGTTTCACCACCGACACGTTAATACGGAGAGACAATGAGGATGAGGATAATGAGGCGAGGGAGAAGGTTTTTGCCAGCAGCTATATACTGATAAAGGGATGAAATGCATGTCACACACACACAGACACAAAAAAAAGAGACGGGTGTAAGAAGAACAAATAGAGAGAGGGAGAGGGAGGGAGAGACTTGGAAGGGAAATGATCAAGCTGTTTGTTTCAGATCTTTGACAGGTGGCAGAAAAATGGCAGAGGAATAACAGAAGAGTTGTTGTCTGTTTGTTGTCCTACATAGTATTGTGTGTACTATTTTCCACTTATGGTGTGGGATGCCTGGTGGCCCTTTTCTGTTTTTAATCTATCCATAACACTCGGCGACTGTGTGGGAGCGTAGACATACGCACATGTGCGAGCCATTTTGATTTCATGACTCCTTTATTTCCTAACCCAGTTGTGTCTGGGTGATTTATTCACCGACAAATGCAGTTGCAGTGAACTGGATTGGCCTGTAATGATCTGTCATGTCAGTGGGAGAGGTTAGAGAGGAAGTCAGGAGAGAGAGAGAGAGAAGGGAGAATGGGGACACAAAACAATATCTGGAGAGGAGCAGAGAGGGCTCAACCTTTTTTCCACTTACACTGGTTTGATTAGCGCTCTCCTCGCCGCCTCTGTCGTCCTGCGTCGACATCTCCAGCTGCGGCACATTAGAAACATATGAGGATAAAGCCACAGAGAAACAAGCTGAGCGCTAATGTAGACAGACGAGGGGGAGCGAGGTTGCACACAGCGTGGTGTGCGAAAACAGACAAATGGAGGCATTGTTTATTTTTAGAATAATGTCCAGAAACATGCTGATTTTGAACAAACAAGGAAAGCAGAGACGCTGAACTCCGTATGGATATAATTATCTCTTTTTGAGTCAAAATTGGCACAGAACAGTCAGCTATTAAATTTGCAACAATGAAAGACTTTGTGAGTTCTGATTTCCTGGGAATATATTAGTGCAGAGATAATTACTCCATTGTTCGATCAGACTAGTGCTGCTCAACCTTTTTTTTGGTTTCCGAGTAGACCTGTACGGTGGGCTTGAGTACCCCTTCACTGTCCCACCTCAATAGACAGGATGTCTCTTTGTTCTGTTGCCTTTGTACAACTATCAAGAGTGGCAGAAGCCAACTTTAACCATTTATTATACACCACTTTATTCATTTCACCGTTCTGCGCACTCGCTTTTAAACTCTTTCAATTTGTAACACCTGGTGTTAAGATGCTAAAACTGAGTCACGTCAATATCCATGTGTGGTTGCAGCCTATGGTAGCTGGAAGCTTATTGTGACACATAATATATTACAAAATCATAATTTCTATTTGTTCAAATCAGCGTAGCTCCTCCGCAATCTTTTCACACACTCCTGTTTGGGAACAGAGACTGTATATAAAGATGGACGACATGACGGCTCCCCTAAAAGTGAAGCCAAAACATCTGGATCGCCCCCTGGTGGCTGGCTGCAGTATAGCTCATAAAGCCCGCCTCCTCCATGTTAGTGGATGGGACATGAACCAAACTAAAAAGTCAAAGTACACGTCAAATACATCTTTCCTCAAAGTTGGTTTCTGTCATTTTAGGTAGTTCTTACACGCTGATGTATGTTATAGTGTTCATTCTTCCTGATAAATTTGGTTGGTTTGATGCTATAAAAAGGGGGTGAGACGTCATGATTGACAGCTGTGAGTCTTAACTTTCCATAACCGTCACAAGTCTGTGTAATAGAACATGTGTCAATTTGATCATACATGTATTAATATAGATATTATGGTTAGTCGTTGTGTCTTTCTCACGCTAACAAGCTTTGGCCATGTTTTATTGACATCAATTTTGAGAGCCAATTCACTGTTAAGTGATTTATGAATTAAAAAAAGCCAAACAGTCTGATTCCAGCTTCTTAAAACATATATATTTGCTGCTTTTCTCAGTTTTATAACATTATAAATTGAGTATCTTTAGGTTCTGTTGCTTGGACAAAACAAGCAGTTTGGGCTCTGGGAAACAATGCCACTGTTTTCTGACATTTTATAGACTCCACACCAACATCAGTTCACTTGTCAGTGTATTGTAGCAGCTGTATTGCGTCCTCTGTGGCTCCGAAGGGAGCTTTCAAAAGTCTGACACAAGACTTTTAAGCATCGACAACGAGTGAATAAAAAACGGCTGGTGTGGAGTTTAAAGGACATTTACCAGACGGGAAGGGTCTGATGAAAAGACGCTGCTGCGTTGCATTATGGGAAGTGTAGGCTTATGCATTTTTTGGAGCTTGACTCATACTAGGGACTAAATATCAGGATGTTTCAGCCTCTGCTGCTTCGAATCTGACCATTTTTCTTTTAACGCACCTCTGGAAGTCCATCAACTTTACGTACTCCTTTAATCAGAAAGATAATCAACAACATTAAATAATCCTTAGTGGCAGCACTAAAATCTAACGACAAAAGGCATTTGTGACGTGTGGCGGTAGCAGGAGCTGTGATTGGACCGGTGAAGGATAACCGACGGCATGAAGAGATCTCTTCAACATGACAGATAACTCACAACAGCCGCTAATCTTCAGCGAAACGTACACCCCAAAAATTGATTTCTCTTTCTGCATTTAATGAGTCTGCCTCCTCATGATTCATGTTTGCCCACATGCAGCAGTTTAATTAGCATATTTCCCAGGGCTCACAGTTGTGGCGACACATTTCTAATCAAACTCATCACCATTAACGCACTATTGACAACTCTGTCACTCCGGCTGATGTGAAGGAAGAGACGTATTAGCGTATTACTAATTCACCTCTGCGTTATATGAAACCTGCAGTACATCTCAAAGCAAAACAGACAACACACGGAGCAGCTCCCCGCGTGGATTGAGAGCCTCTCGTTTGTGTTATTACCCAATTTAATAGGCGATTGAACCTGAGGCTCATTTTAATGACAGCCCTTCCTCTCATTATGCCAAGCCAGAAGGAACATTAACAAACATTAGCACTTGAATCCTGGGGAATATGGGACAACACCTGAAACATTAGTAAACATGACATGCCTAACGGAGAAAAATGGGCCTTGAAAGTTGAAATTGTTTAATAAGACTGTAGATCACGCTGCTGCACTGTTTTTAGCAGCGTACTCTTGTAGTAAAACAGCTCGCCTCTAATCAATTTAAGATGGGGTTTTGTTGGGGAAAAACACGCCTCAATGTAAGCAACTCATTCAATCACATAACAAATGGGATGTTGGGATGGATGAATAATGTTGCGGGAGCGCCTCTAACTGATGATGTGGCCCCATATAACCGCTCTGAGACGGGCTCCAGTGGTTTACATCTGCACAATGTAACATCTCCCTACGTGACTGTTACTGTGCGGACGTATTGATAATGTCATATCTTAGTTACCGCCTCTTGGACACTGCTGATGTGGCCCAAAGGCACAAAATGTTCAGGAATGAGAGTATGCGATTGGGTTGCTGGTGGTCGATGTCACATAAAATCTCAGCTGCAGACAAATAAGGAAACAATTTGACTGCGGTCAACCGTGCTCAGTATGGTTCCAGTTAGGAAATGAATGGATTTTCGTCTGCTTCTTTTTATGTGGTTGCAGTGAGAACAGAAGAGTAGACAATATGACAAACGGAAAAGGCATCTTGTCTGGTGGAGGAGCACACATCTGAAGGGAAATTAATTTTAATTTGTATGCAATGATGGTGGGTGTTTGTCGACATTTAAAGATGATGTGAGACTAATTTCTATGCAACATTTTGACATGTTTTGTATTATTTGAACTTCTGTTACAGGACTTTCCACGACAGCTGGGCTGTTGCACCGCCAGCTATGTGTTAGTTTAAATGATAGACTGTACAGTATATAAAGATGAATGACACGTCTCCACTTCCTCCCGCTGTACAAAAGTGAGATTTTGATGTCATTTGAAGCCAGAGTCTGCGTAGTAATGATCGGGCGGTAGTAGCTGCGGCATCGAGGTCCCGCCCACACATCCACCCGAGCCATATGACAACAAAAAACACTAAAACGTCACATTTGAGAAGCTTCAACTTGCAAATGTTTGCTAGTTTTACTTGAAAAATGACTAATCGATTATCAAAATAGTTTTCTTCCAACAGACTAATAGATTAATCAACTCATTGTTTTAACACTAAAGATATAGTAGCCTGTAGCCAACACAGTTATTTATTAGCTTTATGTGACACTGATGTTGTTGTTTTTAACAGGACAAACTTTAAAAGACGCTATAAACAAAGTTTACTACCCACAAAGGACCGCAAAATAGCCCTTGAAATGATTATTGGTTGAATATGTTTTCTGTGAGATGCATTACTGCACAATAACAAGAGCTAAATGAAGGGAAATCATTTTTACTGAACCACTTAACACATGAAAGCTGCATTATTAACATTTTTTGCAGGGAAATTAGAAATTAAAGAGTCGATTATGCTGTGCGTTACAAAAAAGAATGAATTAAGCTCCCTGGGAGGAAAATGGGAACACCAGAACACTGATTGAAGTTAGAAATCGTCTGTCTCACTGCGGTAGGTCCTTTCCCGCAGCGTTGATATCATAAAGATGCACCCGGAAATAGCCACTTTGATATAACTTTTAAACTAGTTCAAATGGATGAGTCATTTTTCTCGACCCAAAACTACACATCATTACAATGATCACATCCAGTCCTTTTTGTTTATTGATGATTTATTTCTTCAATATCTTTTCATGCGTTGAAACTCATCTTGAACTAATTTCTTTCTTGTTAAAGTGCAAATTAGATCACTTTGAAGCAAAGAGAGAAACACAGAAATGAACTTTTATATAGAACAACAAAGAAAACACGGTAGATTTCTTCCCCCTCTCTTCACTCTCAGGAGACCCAGCTGACACAAAATGTGTGTTTCCTGTCAAACTAACCTGCATCAGGTCTGTGTTTTGCAGGTTTTGGAGTCCTTCCTTCAGGTTCTGGACTTGGTTGCTCAGCTGCTGTTTGTCCTCCGAACTCTTCTCCAGCTCGGCCTCCCGCTGTTTTAATTCTTCCCTCATTTTTAACAGTTGCTGCAAATAAAAACAGGGAGAACAGTGAGCCACTAATGCTACTGTGAGCTAACGAAGCGTGACGATACTAACCTACTCGCTGGGCTCTGAAAGCAGAGGAACAATCCGCCGTTTGTTGTATTAATATTTGGCATGTAATCCCTACATCGGTAATTAGAACTTCAGCTCAATGCAAAAAAGCAATTAGACACCGACGTGAATTATATCTTTAATAAACATTTTCTAAAAGACAAAACAATTGTGTTAAATTCTGTCTTATTCTATTCTGTTCCAAAGCGTCCAAGAGGAGTAATTTGCCAAATCCTTTGCTTGTAAAATCCCAAATTACACATAGAGGAAAAGCCTCATGAGAGAATTAACACTCATTGGGGTTTTATCCTTGCTTTGGGTGACACAGGAACCGGTGTTTGAGAAAGTCTTAATAGCCAAGCTATCTGCTAAACACAGATGGAAAGATTCACCTCCCGCTGCGTTAATTTCAACAAAACAAGAGTCCGCGACACGCGGGGGGTCTTTACAGCCAGGGGTTTTCATCTGCACGGCTACACATTAACTGCCTTTGTGTTTCGTGGTACTATAACTCACAAACAAGGAAACAGGTTGCCGGTGCATGCTGATAATATTTCATTGCAATTTGTGCGTCTGCGTGATCCAACACGCGGACCCCGGCAAGGAGAAGTATCCAATTTCAGTGTCTTCCAATTCATTTAATCCGTTCACCTAATCTTTTCCTAAACACACCGTGAGAGAGACCTAAGCTGGAGAAAGGTAATTTACTCTCTGAAAGCAGAAATGAACAGAGGGGCCTTAATGGATTCTCTTCTTCTTAACATGAATCGATCATAATTTCCATTACTTATGACAGCTAGCTAAGTGAGGACACTTGACAAGAGCCAGAATGAGTCAATTTAGTCCTTCTTTTAGTACTTAAAAGTTCGATTTAAGCACTTATAGGGTTGTTCTTTTGAAAGTGGAAAGGTTGAATCCTAAAGATTTAGCAGTTAAGAAAACAAAAATCACACGATCTTCCTCAGTAGATGGAGTTTGCAAAAACAGAAGTGAAGTTGTAGATGTTCAAATATCTATTCTTTCATTTGTTTATTGAAAGCTCCAGAAGATACTACATGGACCTTGTGGCGAGATTGTTTGAACTGCAGCTAAAGATGAAGTAGATTAAAGCTTCTTTCATGTGTTTGCACATATACATATTGTCAAACACATACACATGCATCGCATATTCATGTTTTAAGTTTAATTCATTGATATTTGCATGTGCATCTTTAACTATCTCATAAAACTGTTGTCTTCTATGATGTATTTATTGGGTGTTTATGATGAGTGGAAACTGCTTATAGTGATCACGTCTGTCCGGGTCAAATTGATCACTTTAAGGGGATGATTATTAGAAACGTTTGTCTTTATTTCTCATGCAGATTACCATCTAATTATAAACAAATTGCTTCACTATGTACAGGCACTCCTCGCTCACCCGGTGAGCAGCATGGAGGGAGGCGGCCGCTGTTCGTCTGCATGTGTCGCCTGTTTTGCGGGAAAATTACAGAAAATTACTCTTTTTTCCCGTCATGATTTCAATGTACACGCAGCACCAGCCTCAGGTAGCAGCCGGGTTACAGCGAGCCGAGGCAAAGAATCAAGGGAGTAAAGTAAAGTAAACATTTTTTTTTTTATTAATGTTAACCTATCATAGTTTTAAAATGTTTTCCCGTATGTTTTCATGTATGAAAAGACCCAAAATGAACACTGCAAGCAGATTACTTGATGACTATAAACAGATTATTTAAACAGCATTTGACAGCAAGTTTGTTGATCACTATAAGCCACTGCAATATATCTAACATTACTTAATGTCAGACATTGAATGCCTGACTCTCTCCTGATAAATGCTGATGGATCGTATAAACACCAGAGAACAATGGAAATAAGGACTGCTATTGTTCTATCCCCGAGAAAGTCTGATACAATGTATGTCGTATCTTATGAATATATCAACATGTTGTCAATAATCCAATCCAGAAACAGTTAGAACAACCACTAAGATGGGTTTTAATTTGGGAAATGAAGACTGAAGACCGACATTCAGAGGCAAGCAGACTGTACGATATCCAAGACACACTTTAAAAGAAATAAAAAAAATCCAATACTTTTCATAATCTTTATTTGACTAAATGGTCTGAAATGGTTTTAATAGCCTTGGGTTTGTTCCAAGAAGTATCAGTGTGCTGTGGGAATCATAGCTCACAACCCTCCAATCCCAAGTAAAAACCCATTCCAGCTGAGAATAAGCTTTCCTTTTAACCAGAGTAAACCTGAAAAGATTACATTTTAGCAGCTCTTCAGAAAAGACTAACAGCTGCTGCAGACAGCTGTACTTTTCCCCACTTGTTCCTGCACAGCACTCACTGTTAAAGTGCAGGGTCATGAATAAATGACGGTCGTCTTGCATGGGAGATTCAACGGGTTAACCTGAGCGACCTTGTTCTTAAAAACAACCAGGTGCTTAACAGTGAGGAACAACTTATTGTTGGACAGATGATTGGAAAACGTGTGTGTGTAAATACCTTCTGCATGCCCTGCAGAGCCTGCTGCAGGAAGCTGAGCTGCTGAGCGTGCGTGTTGTCCTCCTCGCTGCCCATCGGTTGGTTCTTTCCTTGTTCCTGTTTGAGCAGCTCCACCTCGTTCCTGTAGGCGTCCAGCTGGCAGCGCAGCGAGTCGTTCTCCTCCTTTAAGGCTTCCGCCTGGGAAACACCTACAGATTCATGCAGAAAGTAGAGAAAAACAGTATGGAATATGGGCGTTTATTATGTATAACACTGTCACTCAGTTTCACAGTGATCATAATATTGAGACATCTGTTACACGGTGACATTTGCAGTCGTGATTGGATCTCCCATTGTTCACTGAGTGAGAGCGGGCAACAGAAATATTGAATAGGATTACGGGGCGATGAGCATCTTAAAATTCCAAGCGTAATGGCGAAAGAGTGGAGCTCAATTTTACTTTATGCAAATTTCAGGCATCTTGAAACACAAAATGGCAAAATGTCCTCTTGATATATGTCTGCTGCTAAATATATCTCTGCCCTTTGCTGCAGGCCAGAAAAAGATCAGGCGGCATTACAGCCCCTGAAAACTTGTAAGTATCTCTCTATAACAGCATACAAAAATACCCTTCAGGTATAATTCATTAAGATTTATACACTCAAAAACTCATCTAATCAGCTTCATCAGGACTATGTGGGTCTGGTTTCAGTCGACTGATATATATTGGGCCTCGTGCAGGAAGCGATAGAAGACATTTTTGCTCTTATTTTGTTTGTACCCATTGATTTTTTGGATTCACCAATAATTTGTTTTAGGTCAGAGAACATTTTTTTGAGTGGTCGAGAGCACTTATCTCACCAAGACAAGAAAAAAAACATCTTGTTTTCACAGTCTACAAATTCCACACAATTTGAGGAACATAAAAATCTGCATAAATATCCTATAATCAAATTTTGATTATTATATATTTTAGAGAAATTAGAATGATTGGATTATTAAATTTGTGATACTGTTGGTCCATTGATCCCAATTAAGACTATAAAAACCCTTGGATGATATTGCGTGGCTTACATACTGCTCTTAGATGCTTTTCGAATTTCCTGTAACACCAGCACTGACGTTCAGGAAAATGTTTACTTTGTTTGAGTTTATCTAAAAGTACCTCGATGTCACTACTGCTGAAGTTCTTCTTCTTCTTACAGCCTTTTTTTGTGCCATTTCTTCAATTCTTGGACATTTGCCAGAGTATTTTTGTCACGAGACTGTAGATGTTCACGTTTTGGTGATTTGGAGAACTTTTGACCTCTTGTCCATTTTGGCTTTAAAGTTACCGGCCGCACACACCGCCAAATTTATGATCGATTTCAACACACCTGGGTGAAAGCAGATTTGGACGGTTGAGAACGTTTTGTGCATCTGGGGTTGACTTCTCTCTTTTTTTTTTTTTCTCTTAACAGAAAGCTGCATGAGGCCCGTTGTTTTTGTTTCCCAAATTCAACAAGGGAGCGTTCTGAATTTGCTACTGCTGTGATACACGCCTCTGACTGGTTTCTTCTACACAGCCACGGTGGCCAAACTCATGTGTATTGGGAGAATTCGGGAGGGTCATGTGTTTCTCTGTTTGGGCAAATTGAGCAAAATCAAGGATATGGTTTAATGAAAAATTTGAAACGGGAATACAGAATGGGGGAAAAAAACAGGTGTTTTGTCTGCTTCACAACTCCAAAATCTCAAGGCACCATGTCGTCGAGCTATCTGTGAATTGTTCTATTGATATTCACTTTGTGTCCGATAATCAAACACCTACAGTACATCAACATAGAGCACTGAGAGCAAAGATAATCCCACAGTGTTTTGTCCAATAGCTCTCTACTGGACATTTGACCTGACCTATTGAGCAAAGAGAGGAGACAGTGGGAGTTATTATTATTTGAGATCTGCTCAGCTCCAGAGATGTCCAGTATTATCAGCTCGGCTCTCCTCCTGCGGGCCTTGAGGGGAAGCTCTTTGGGAAAGTGAAATACACTGACTGGACCGGGGAGATAAGCCCCATCCTGTGTGTGCATGTGTGTATGTGTGCATGAAAGCGTGTCTGGTTGCGTTTTGTGTGGGTGTTCATGAGTGCTGCCTGCAGTCTATCATGGAGGACCATTGGCAGTGTTAATGAACTCTCGCTGGGTGTGTGTGTGTGTGTGTGTGCGCGTCCACACTATGTTTGTGTGTACTTTTTCCTCACAGCAAAATGAGGGTTTGAGGTGAGAAGAGTATCGATCTGAGAGCCTCATCAACTTGGTGTGAGGGGATGTCAACCGCTTGGCCAGATTCAGAGCAATTCCCCTTTCTGTTACATAACAGACGGCACTATCGACCTGCAGACACACACACACACCTACGGGCATACAGTCACGCACACAAGCGGGTTCTTTTGCTTTTCTATTCTGTATATGAGTCAGACGCAGAGCATCGATTCACTTTTTAAGAGGCTGCAGTCATAACACAGGTGTTTTCAGCTGCGTCTGTTTGACGTGTAAACATGCCCCTTTGCTTAAAGGTTGGCGAGTAAAGTCAGCCTGTTAACACAAATACCAAGAAGCGTCACATTAACACCCGTCACCTCAGCCAATCCTGCGGCATCGAGCGAAGTGACAGGTCTCTGACAGCAATGCTAATTACTGATAGCTAAATAGCAAGGTTGCAAAAGAGAAGGGGGCTGAGCTGACGACTGCATTTACATACATTTGCATGCTGATTAGAGGAGCTGTCATATTAGTGAACGGCAGAGATCGGAGTGATTAAAAGGCAAGAGGAAAGAGTACGTGAAGAGAGCGCAACAATGCGCAGAGAGGCACAAGATGAGAGACGACCTTACATGTGGCGGCATGTTGCCCTGGCGACTACTCCAGACTTATGGGTTATTGTAATGGCGGTTGAGAGATTAGGAGCGCCGTTAGTTTTTGTTGCTTCAGCAAACACAAAGAGGTTCCTTTGAGGGAGAACCAGAGGATTATGGCACTTCAGTGGCACCCTGATCTGACATTAGATGGCAGCTGGCAGATGTGGACAGATTCACACACACATATGGAGTCGTGTGAAATACCAAGGTGGACTGGAGTCAACTCAGTAAGGCGTGCGCGGTGTCAGCATCTTGTCGTGCTTTGAATGTGTTTTTTATTCATGTGGAGCTGTCAGGCGCTTGGGGGTTGATAACTGTCATTTCAGTCAAACACAGCTGTCTCCCTCAGTTATTTAACGCTCTCTATGTCCAACCTCTGACGATCATGATCGGTGCGTGTTAACAGAAGTGTTGAAACTGTGAATACGTGCATACCTGAGTCCTCGGAGTCCTTGCTGTCAGGGGAATCCTCCATGTCATCGTCCGACATCTCCATCTCCTCCTCTCGCCTGATGCCCATCAGCTGCTCGTTGTGCATGTTTCTGATCTCCTGCAAAACACGACCGGTACAGAGGGGCGGGTCAGAACTGCAAAGACTTGTGATGGGTGATGCACGTTTTTTAGGAGGTGCTAGTGGGAGTAGGATCATCAGTGATGCACATCATTAAATTCATTGTTAATGTTAAGCATTAGCTGTAAGGAATACTTTGATCAGTACGGAACAAAGGAGTGTGGATGAATAAAGATGAAGGATGGTCTCAGAGCCGGGGCTAAATTCCTCCTCTGGCACGGCGAGAGGGCAGATGGTAGCACAAATATAGCCAGACCCAACAGTTTTGTGCCTTGCTGTGTTCTCGTTACTTGGAGAAAAATGTTCACATTCATGCAGCTATAAATGCATGATAAATGTGTGCGACCACAGCTCCTGTCAAACACGTCAATCACGTCAGGAGACACAGATTTAAGACGACAAAACATGGAATTTGAAATGTGCATAAACTGTTTCTAATGTGTGCTGTTGGGTTTCTTTACACCCACATCTGGAAAAGCAACAGTAGTAACTGTTAAACACCAATCTTCTCCGTTTCATTTCACCCTCACAGGCAGAATCACTAATGATTACATCCATCTGGGGACAAGTAAACCAGAAGCAGGTTTAAAATGGTTTAAAGATTAAGGTCAAACCGCTGAACTGGATTGGCGGTAAATTAGACCAAAACCCCTGCAGGTCTGTGTCAAGAGAAAAGCAAAACAAATAAAATCATTGTGATGCTTCACACACAGTAGACGCTACTGGCTCAGACCAAACAATGAGAATCTGTGCTTGCATGTGTTTTTAAATTTCTCTCAGTCCCTGTTGTGAGCAGATATTTGAGCTACAGTACAGTAGTGTCTCCATTAAAACCAAGAGGTCTACTGATGGAGATTTCTCCTAATTCATCAAAAGTTTGCATTATAATACCTCGTTTGCATATCGAAACATACAATTTCAGAAAACTTGTAATACATAAGTAATGAACTGGGTAAGTTTCATGGTGATATCTATTAGTTAATACCCTATTCACCTGTAGCGTCTCCCCTTTAACAAGATGCTCACCTCTCCTGCAAGGTTATGGAATGAAGTTCCATAAAAAAATATGATTTTACTCACCTTGAGTAACCTCTCAGCCTTGATAAAAGCCTACTACTCCCTATGATTTACTTTACAAACAAGGATATCTGGTCATCAAGTTAGTAACATCTTAAAGAACACAAGTTGAAAAGTGTTCTCAGGTATTGAAACAAACATGTGCAACATGTACAAACAACACCAGTGGGTAGAAAATACGAGTGCTCTGTGAATGAAAAATCCCCAACAACGGGGCTGAAAAATACTCCTAAAAAGAAGCTTCCCAAGAGTAAATAAACTTACAACCATCTGTCAGCTGACGTTATCAGCCTGAGCCCATGGCGGAGGTCAAACAGGTACTCTACACACACAACCATCTGGTGTGTACAGAGCACACCGTGCACGCATCCACTCTGCATACACACAACATAAAAAACAGAGATAGAGGGAGGCAGCTGTTGTCTGATTCTGCCTGCGAGCCGCAGCGACTCAACGCCGCCCGCTCGTTCCCTCCATATTTCACCTGCAGGCCTGAGAATCATACTGAATATACAATATGACTGAGAGTGAAACCGGCTGCCTATTTGTTGATAAACTACCCCTGAGCTGAACTGCACTTACTTACCTATGCTCTTTACTCTGGCCGGTGGCTGCCAGACCTGCACGCTGCAGCCCGTACGATCAATGTGAGAATAAACCCGCATGGAGCCAATATTTCTGATTCGCACTCTGCGTAATGTAAAAGAATGACCAGCTGTGCTGACAGTTACTGAGAATTAGCACCCCACCTCTGCAGCTCGACGCAGCTTTTTCGACACTTTTCGCCCATTATTTTGGTTCTCTGACCTTCACACAGAATGTATGGCTCTTATTACTCCCACATATAAAACCAAAAGGCAGCCATTTCCACAGCTCAGACAAGCTGAGTGTGCTCCACCGGTCCAGCGATAAATGACAGAGAACTGGAGGAAACAACGAGCATCTGGCATGCCAAGAGTTCTCTCAGCAGTTGGTGGTAACTAAACCAAACCAAACCAAAAAAAGCCAGTGAATATTGGACTTCTTCTTCTTCTACGAGTGGCCAGAAACGGGCGGGATGCTCATGTTCTTCTGCGTCTGTTGGATGTGTGAGTAGGCAACTGTTCACTGACAGTTTAGCCATAAATACTTGATAAGCCCGTGGTGTATCAAGACTGTGTGTGTAGTGACTATAACCAGCTGCTACTGGCTGATCTTTATTCTTTAGACATGTGCTCAGAGAAACAGTATCCAAAACTTACCAATACTTATCATTGCGTTTACTTGTCCAAAGTACTTTGTGTCTGTCACTTCCAATAAGTTTGATCTCAAAGTTAAAACACACACGGCTACAAAATGTTGTCCGAGACACGGTCAAGAACTGTTTGCTTCTTCCAACGCTTGCAATTACTGGCATGAACTTTAATTTCCTGTGGCCAATCTGTGCCTGAACCAAACACCACCTAGTGCCTGGAGGCATATTACACTTAACATAAACCAAATACTTTTGTACTCTTACTCAAGTTATTATTTTTGATGACTACTTTTTTGTTTCTTTTTGCAAAGTAACATTACTTTTACTTGAGCACAGTTTTGTTTTGGCCTACTCTACCCACCTCTGTTCCTTCCTGTTTAATGAAGCTTTAAACCTGATTTGTTTGCCCACTTGGAGGAAAACAAGCTGTGAATACAACACTAACATATCAATACCTCAAACAGCTGGTCTGGCGAAATTGTTGGCAAACAGTTACTTATTTCGACACATTCAGCAGATACAGAATAACACTGGAATTCATTTGGAGTCGGGTTTCTGGCCACCTGATAAAATGTACGTCCAATATTCACCCTCTTTTAGCTCTTTTTTTTTTGCATTTGACTTCTGAGACAAAATATCTCTTTAGCCGCTAAATGCTCCACTAACCTGATCTGCCGTTTGGTACTGAGCATGTAGCGAACAGCCGGCTTTTAGAGATTTTTAGAGCCTGCTGCAGCTGGAAACAATGCCGTGCAACTGAGAGCGGTGAGAGTGAACCAAAACAGTAAACTTTGCAAAACGATGAGCTGAAAGCAGCTGAACGCTCTGTAGAGCTGAGGGGGGATTGCAGAGTCGGGTGATCTCTACCTGTGAGTTTGTCATCTATTAACGGCCTCTTTCTGCATACAAGTAGTCATATAAAAATATTGATTCTGGTAGCTAGATTTAAAGTGCTTTTAGGAAGGTTTTATTTCAACCAGTTGAGTGTGACCAGACTATTCAATGGTCTGATTCTGGGCTAATTCCCTTCTGTGTATGAACTTACTTAACAGACAGCTGCAGACTCAATGTGGGCGATCGTTAAACCAAGAGCTCTGTGTCCAAATGACTTCATCTGTCTGTTCATGTCTCACTCTGAGACACACACAGTGTATGTGGTGTCACTCTGAATGACAACAAAGTCTATTCTCACAGCTATAATAAAGGTTAAAGTAGCTGGAAGAGGAAAAACTACAAAGAATGTTTGAACCAGGATGTCATTTATAGGATTTCTTTCCCTGAATGGAGGACATATATTCTGCAGTGGAGTGTCCACCCACGGTTGCATCTACGGTCATGCTATACTCCCTGGTGTATGTATGCAGTGTGTATACAGCAACTCTACAAAGGGAGGAAGAGAGAAAAGAATGGACAGATCCTTGGAGGCCTGATGAAAACATTGTGATATCCACATAATAGATTTAATACTTCCTGCCACAACGTATGTATAGAAGAGAGCAGAGCCCTTAAAGAGACCCTCAAGGTCTGAGCGAGGGAACAACAACAATACAAAGTGGACTTAGTGACGTCACACAACCAGGCATGTACTCAAGCATTTGCATATAAACATGCATCATCCAGCTTCCGACTTACTCATCAAGTGTGTGTTAAGAGACCTTCACAAAAGCTATTATAAGCAGAAGTTCTAACAAACAGTTGCTTTTACAGACGGCTAAACTTTCAGCTTACGATTCTGCAGCATTAAAACAACATTTTTTGCTTTACACCTACCTTTAAAAGAGATGTTTTTGTACAAGTTGACTGATGCTTCACCTTTAAATCTGTTGTTTTTTTATGCTGAGGTTCAAAGAAACTTACCAATCACACATGATCATACATTGTCCAATAGACCCAGGATTGCACCACAACTCCAGACCCTTCATTACACACAACCTCGTCATCATGCTAATTACTGTAATGCTCCATTTGGCAGAGAGGAAAACAAAAAATGGTGAGCAGATAGTAGATGACAAAAATGCTGTTAGATTTGAAAATGTATACTCTCTCAAGATGTTTCTCCTTCATTAGCCACTCAAAAACAAATGGTCATATTTGTTGGTGCAGGGGGGGAGAAGTACAGATTTACCTACTGTATGTCCTGGACACCCTGAGAGATGGAAAACTCACCCAGTAGCTTGTATCCAATTCACGGGGGGGAGGGCAGTGGTGGAGGGAGGGTAGGAGGTTTGGACCTGGGTGTGTCTGTATGGAGTGAGCAGCTACCTGGGCTGTGGTCCAATAGTCTTTTTTTAGCTTAGGAAGGTTCCTAACTGAGTGACCCCGAAGTATTAAGCGGCAGCCGTGATGAGAGCTGGTTAAATTCTCTAAATGCTAAGGAAAGCTTCTTCAATGCTTCCTTTCTGATCTCCTTTAGCAGAGGATACACCGGACCATCCTTTACGCAAAGAGTATAGAAGCAAAGAGACAAAACTAGACTCAAAACGCTTACTATATTTATAATATTTTATTGTTCAACACAGGCCGTTTCTTTACAATATGACCATAGAATAGAAATCATTTTTTTACGGACGTTTTTACTGACATCCGGTAGTCGCTTTCAGTCCAAAATGGCGGAAGCGTAGCTCTCCTGCTGGGCGCTGATGTTGCCATAGAACGAACAATTGACTTTCACTTCTTGGCAATATACTTTCTTTGCTTTACGAAAGGGGACAATCCCGTCCGACAATTCCTTGCGGTAGCGACTTTTAAAGCGGTGATTTGGATGTCAACTAAAATCCGCCGTTGCCGTTTTGATTGTACAAATAAATTGAAAACATCTTTCTTAAGAGGCGTGATTATGTTTCAGACAAGAATCCTTCATGGAATGGTACAGCATTGAGTTTGTCACTGTACTCATTTCTTACGTGTTCATCCACCGTTGCATAGTACAAGTGCAGTCAGATTCTCTTAGCACCGCAGTTGTATTTTCCTTATGAATTCTCCTTCACATCTTTCTTTGACATCATGACGATTTCCGTTGAGGTCAAGCAAAAGTGTTTAGGAAAAGATATCTTTTGGCTGGACCACAGAGGGCTGTTACTGAGTGATTGACTAATTTAAGTGAAGTAACACGATTGGTTGACCGAGTGTCGGAGTTTCCTCATTGGCCGTTGCTCTTTCAAAATGAAAAGGTGAGGAACAGTCCTTTATGCAAATGAACATGTCCAGCGTGACCGTCCGGCTCACGAAACTTGGACCAAGCTGTCAAATTATGCGATCTAGTTCTAAAATTAAACGAGATTTAGCAGTGGCGTCGCCTATTTCTCGCTTAAATGTTTTCAGAAGTAGATTTTGGTGGATCGTTTAGATGACATAACAGAAAGTTTACGAGCAGGCCGTCATGTTGTTTCCTATGAAACGGCAAGCAGAAAACCAATCAGGTGCATTCAACGATCGGGTACGTCGTCGCTTGAACAGCCAGTTGAGTGGAGCAGCGCGTCCCCCTAGTGTCCTCGCCGGACCTGGTGGACATGTACCGCTGGATTTAACATTATAGACATGACCACTGACTATTTGTGTAACATTTTAACCACAAATTCACAGACTGACCGCACACGGTCCAGACATACACTCGGTTTTGACCGAGTCTTGTTTTGACTATTCGACCGCAGCCCCGTTCTGTATCCTGGATTCATTCAAAGTACTTACTGTAACAAGGAATCTGCTCTTTTGACTTCTCATTTCACCTATTTCTTTCCTTCTCTTGTTTGAACTTTGAGTATAATTATGTCGCCCTAATGGTGAGCATCTAACTATCAATTAAAAATAAAAAACTTCATAAAGAGGGAGACAGGCGTTGAACAAAATGGGATAAAGGGCTAATTTTCCATAAATCACGTGAACAGCAGAATGAAATCAAAGTGTACTAACCTCGGCTTGTTTGCGCCACATGTCCAGGTTCTTGCGCTGAGCTTTGGAGAAATGGTCCCATGCCTTTTGTTTGGAAGCAGCTTGGAATACAGACACAATCTGTTCAACTGTGGCGGGACGCAGGGGAAGGACCAGAGACCATCCAGAGACAGAGAGAGAGAGAGAGAGAGAGAAAGACAGAGGGCAGGTGGGAAGGAGCAGAGGAGTGAGAAAGTGGAGTCAACTAGGGACGTAAAGAACCGTGTGTGTGTGTTTGTTTTTGTTTTATATGTGTTTGTTTGTGTTTATATGTGTGTGTGCAAGCGTGTGATCTACTTACCAGCTGATGCAAGTGCATCATCTCGTGGATGGCTGGTCAGATACTGTACAGTACTTCCCACACGCAAACTTAAACAACTTAAATAAATCATACATGTTTCCAACATACCTAAATTATATATGATATGCTCCTTCACATAGAATAAAGCTCTTGAGCACTGCAGTGCTGATAATACTCACTTAAAGGGTAACTTCGGTATTTTTCAACCTGTATTTGTCCCATGTTTCTGTAATCCAGTATTGAGGGAGAGCGCTGTAGACGGCAGCTGCATTGTGGTGCTATTCGGACAAGCGTCCACTAAAGAGTGCTTGTTTTTGCCATGACAAGCTCTGATTGTTAGTATAAGTGTCTGGCATTATGGAGAGAGTCTCGCTCAAGGAGAAGTCTCGTTCTGAAATCTAGCGAGGTGACGTGTTACCGGAAAACAACGGTGGAATAGTGGAATACATCCATGGTGGAAACGCGAGTGCCAGCCGGGCAGAGTTTCAACGTCATGGCTGAATATTTAGATGATTTCCACAATGTGGATGAGGTCCTTGAATCCGATGGCCGCCCGTATTTAATTGAGCCAGAGTATACGGATATTCAGATTTCACAACGAGACTTCTCCTTGAGCGGGACTTGGACACAATAACAAACCGACCGGAGCAAGAGAAAGGTGAGAGAACACCTCTTATTTCTCTGTAGGGTCCTTTCCATAATGCTGTCAGACACTTATAATAACAATCTGAGCATGTCTGTGGCAGAAACAAGCACTTGTAGTGAACTTTACCTTGCCCTCGCAGCTCATTTGGCGGCTGCTGGTTACAGTGTTAAAATGTTGTCCCCGTTAGTCACTTAGACACAAAAACACGGGAAAATAGGCTGAAAAATACAGCAGTTACCTTTAACCTTTATGAGTCGGCGGCATGGCTCTACACTGACTCTACACTGACTCTACACTGACTCTTTCTCTAGAGCCACTATGAAGTTAACAATTGTGGTTGTGAGTCAAATGTCTTGATAACTATCGGATGGATCGCCTTGAGATTTGGTGCAGATATTTACGTCCCTCTCTGGATGAATTGTAATATCTTCTGTGATCTCCTGACTTTTCGTCTAGAAACACCGTTTGATTTGTTAAATGTTGTTATGGCCCAATATCTGCGACGCTAATGACATCCCCATCGGCCTCAGCGGTATACTCTGTGCAGCAAATATTAGCTTGCTAAAAGGCTAAATGAAGAGTGTCAAACATTATACCTGCTACATCAGCATGTTGACAGAGACCTGCTGTGTCTGCTACTGGCTCACAGAGCTGTTAGCATTGCTCTTTGTCTTGTTTAACATTTATTTATTTAACAGGGGACATTTTGCTAAGCAACTGGCAGATGCCAAAAATAACCTACTTTAAGCTTGCCTCTGTTGACCACTGTGCAGCTCCACTACAGCAGAGGGCTGTTGAGAAGCTTGCCCAAGGACACCTTGTTAAAGTACAGTAGCATAGTGTTCCTGATTTACTTTCCCCCCATGCAGATGTCTCTCTTCTTCTAAAAAGAAACGGCAATTAAGCTTCAAGCCTCGGTAGTTATTAACCCCTTCAGTGCAGCTGTACCTGCAAAATGACAGTGTGGATATATAACTGAGCTGAGCGAGCTTCTTTGGGTCAGGGAGTCTTATTACGACCAGACCTTTAACTCCAAGGTTTCCACTGTTGCAGGGCTGCAACTGACAATTATTTTCATGATCGATTAATCTGCAGATTATATTCTCTATTAATTGTGTGGTCTATAAAATGTCAGAAAATAGTGAAAAATGTCCATCCCAGTTTCTCAAAATCCAAGATGATGTCTTTAAATGTTTTGTTTTGTCAGTCCAAAACCCAAAGATATTCACTTTAATATGATATAAAACAGAGAAAAGCAGGTAATATCCATATTTGAGAGGCTGAAAACAGAATTCTTCTGACATTTTTTACATAAAAAATTACAATTAATCAATTATCAAAATAGTTTTTCTGTCATTCGATTAGTCAACTAATCGTTGCAGCTCTACATGTGATGTGTACGATGACAGCTGCTCTGTGTCAGATCTGATCGTAGCTGCAGTGTATTGATAAAGTCATTCCCCTCTCAGCTATCTAGTTGTCATGTGGGTGGTCATGGAGGAGTGTATGGGTGGTCTGTGTATCCCAGAGGTCCTAATGTACACAGGGGGGGAGTCAATATGACCACCAGCTAAGTGGGCATGTGTGTGTGTGCTAGCAGAGTGGTGAGAGAGAGAGAGAACAGTGCAGGGATCAATAGCATCTTCCCAGAACGCTGTAATTTGATGGAGCAGATCGATGAGGAAGGCAGAGAAGAGAGGAAAGGGCACAGACAAGACTTTCAGGCCTGTGAGCTTATATATGCAACAAAAGTAGTTCAAATACAAACTCTTTACACCGAGGATTATCTTTAGAAAACAAAGGGACATTGTTTCTGGAAAATGCAAGACGATTTTGAGTCTTTTTGTTCAAAGCTTTGAGCACCACAAATGAAACGCTCTGCACCTCTTCCATTGTATTTGTGCAGAAGGAGAAGATTGAGAAGCCAATATCTCAAAAACCGGGGCACATAAAACGAAAACTATCTGCATGGCTGGACACCACAGGGATTCAATGACAAGATGTTTTGTTTTTGTGTGACTTGGGTGAACTGACCTGTAAAGGTGATACACTCCATCAGAGACCGACCTACAGTATGTGGATGAAGAGAGTTGTCCACCAAGTGAAACTTGTGAAAGAGGCCAGTCTCTGTGATAGCATTAATATGATCAGCAGTGCACAAGGAGGAAAGGAGAGGTCATGAATAGGAATGTGTTTGTATGATGATGAATACAAGGACATCCTCTCTCTCTCTCTCTCTCTGTGTGGTTTATACAAATGCACCCACTCATACACCTTCAAAGTCTCCTACATGTATTATTCATCTAATAAACAATGAATGGTAAGAAAACCGGGAACTTCCATGTTTACGTTCTATTTAACATGCATGTGGTGGGAGACGCGGAGATAAAGTGCCGCAGGCGGTGGTGTAAGCCAGCAGCTGCACAGCCAAAGCTGTCAAAAGTGGGTAGGAGAAGTATGCTATGCCTTTGGCCTTTCATCAGCTGAAATGAGCCAAGCGTGCGTTCACTGTGTGTGTGTGTGTGTGTGTGTGTGTTTGGCCTCCACTGTATTCATGCAAGTGTTTGGCTACTTACTACTTTCATCTGAAAGAATAATATTCCACTTCAGTCACAGGCACCAGTGCTATTTTTTCCTTTAATGTTTAACATATTTGTATCTCGGAAGAAATAAAAAAAAAAGGAGCGGGACGCTGAACGCCGAGTTTAGAGTGATGTAACAGCACTGTTAGGAAGGAAATAAAACTTACCTTTAAGCCATCCTCCCAAAAACAAACTAGCGTGAAACAAGATGGCTTCTACGAGGCTATAAAACTCAACAACCTTTATATCCACAATGTGTATTATGTAATAATATTATACTTACTTATTCGCAGCATTAAGTACTTCAGGCACAAAAAGTCTTACGGTGTGTTTATGTTGTGTGTCTGCTCCTATGATAGGGGAACTTACACCGAACCAGAAACTTGGCCAAGCATGGATTGGACTCATTCTTATCCTCCTCCTGTACTTATACTGCACAACAAGGATCAATGTATTCTAGTAGTAAACTTTAAATGCTTTGGCCTGGTGTACACTTACAGTACATGCAGTATAAACTGTTTTATACATCCGGCTGTGTGCGTGTGCGGTTGAGATCAGAAGACTCACATTGACCCACTATGCCGGCCAGAGCGGTCTTGAACTTGTCTTTGGCCTCTTCCACCTCCTTCTCGTGCTGACTCTTCTCGCCCGTCAGCCGGCGGATGTGGCCGTTGGACGACTGGATCATGGAGTAGAAGTTGTTGGCGTTCCTGCGGTTGACTTCCCCTCGTTCCAGCCAGGTCAGGAGAACACGCACTGCTTCGGGAAACTTGCCGTCGTCTAGCGAAAGAGGTGAAGACACGGAGAAATCAAGCAAAAATAGATGATTTCCGGGACACTTAAGTTGGTGAAAGCGACAGCTGACAAGCTGAAAAAGGATTACAAAACCTTCTGAAAGTGATTCTACTCATAATCCACGTAGACAAGAATGTTCATTGTGACCAAACATCCCTGATTTCTGGTAGAAAACAGATATATAGAAGAACATAAAGGCAAATACAGGTAACTTTAAATTAGGACTGTCAATGGATTCAAATATCTAATCGTGAATTAATCGCATGATTGTCCAAAATGAATCACAATTAATTTGCAATTAATTGCATTTACCTGTAGAAAATGTACCTTAAAGGGAGATTTGTCAATTATTTAATACCCTTATCAACATGGGAGTGGGCAAATATGCTTGCTTTATGCAAATGTATGTGTATATTTATTATTGGAAATCAATTAACAACACAAAACAATGACTAATATTGTCCAGAAACCCTCACAGGTACCCAAAACTGCATGCGATTATCATAAAGTGGGCATGTCTGTAAAGGGGAGACTCGTGGGTACCCATAGAACCCATTTTCATTCACGTATCTTGAGGTCAGAGGTCAAGGGACCCCTTTGAAAATGGCCAAGCCAGTGTGACATGGTTGGTACAAATGGATTCCTTAGATCTTCTAGTTTCACATGATGTCAGTATCTTCACTCTAGATTTCAAACTGAGCCCGCTACAACCTAAAAATCGTAAATTGCGTTAATCCATTAAAGAAATTAGTGGCGTTAAAATGAATTTGCATTAAGGCGTTATTATCGCATTAACTTTGACAGCCCTTGTTTAAATACATAGAGTATAGTAACAAGCACTTTTTATTTTGTGGAGTGAAAAGGAGACAGTAATGTCAGGGTTAATGTGAGCAAGGTGAAACTGAAAAAAAAAGATAAAAAACAAAACCACAGTAAACTGTAGAGAACAAGGCCAGGAGAACAAAAAGACATCTGTGCTACTGGATGAAAGGAAGAAAGGGGAGAGTACATATGACAGACTGGCATACGCTCGGTAACAAAGAACAACTTCACAGACCTCGATGACACCTGAGGGGAGTAGAAAGAGGTGGTCTGGGTAAAAAGTTCTTCTTGTCATCAAAAGGACAGATTGGGTTTGGAGTACAAGAATATAACTGGCACTGAAAAGGGCTAAACTTTTCCTCTGGGTGGAAGATTGAGGGAAAAGAGTAAACCTAAATCTGCAGCAAACCAGCCAGGACGTGTGCTGCAGCAGCCCAAAGTGTTCAGAATCAAATCTTTTGGCTTAAACAACACCGTGTTAGGGTTCTTTACAGCAGGGCCAGGGGAGGGAGAGCTGAAAAAGACACTCGCAGATGGCAGAGAGGCAGAAAGTCACAGACATTCTGTTATCGGGCGACTGTGACGGAGACCTGGAAGTGTCACCGCTCATTAGTGAAACAAGTTTATTCAGCCAGAAAGTCGACGGAAAGCTGAGAAGAGGGGGGAAACGAGAGAGAGAGGAGAGGATGAGCAGGGGAGAACAGAGAGTGAGGAGGGAGGAGAGTAGACGATAAGAGAGAGGAGCATGTGCTGAGGGAAGAGTAAACTGATACACCGGGTTTAACAGCCTTTGTGTAGCGTCTTTTCAAAACAAATTCCCTGAATTTGTCGGAACATGAGAGAAGTGCTTTGTCAGTTTTACCAGCTGCAGTTTAGGACCCTTCCTGTAATGTCTTGGCAAGCTCACAAACAGACAAGAGCAGGTACAGAACTACTCTTTTACCTTACTCCCTTCATTGTCAGTTTGTGGTTTGCATGAATAATGATAGCGCCATGAGAGGATCCATTTTTACTTTTGTTTGCTCATTACAACTCTTTAAAAACGGATCATCGTTGTTTGCATGATCCTTTGAAATCAATATAAAACAAATACCATAACAACTAGAGCATTCATTCTTTGTGCAGTGGAAAGCCAAGGCTTCTATCTTTCGTGTCGTCATGTTATACACTCGTGATGACGCCATTATATTATGTGCCGGTACAAAACGCAGTGACAACGCGCAGTGGCGCCAGATTCCCCCTCCCAACCCCGGGAGATCGCTGACTACACGATCTCCCTTAAATCGATGTGAAACAAAAACCATAATAGTGAGAGCATTCATTGTTTTTGCAGTAGAAAGCTAAAAGGCTTCTGCCTTTCACGTCACCACTTTGTACGCTCTTGATGACATCATTAGATTACGTTACGTGTGGAACGTAAAACAAAACGCTTTTGCACTTGTTCTGCTCATAACAATGTGCATTTTCTGAATAACTTTTATGGAGTTTTAAGAAATATTTTGTCCATGTTTCTACATTTAGAAATATTTTGGATAAATATGTTTTGTGTGTTTACTTAGTAACATTTTATGAAAAAACACGTCCGATTTTTGTATTGTTTTTTAAATTTATGACACAATTTCAACACTTTTGTCAATTATTATGGTTTATTGACTTACATAATCTTTTAACTTAGGTTGGACGTATTTAAGGGATAAGAAGAATTTGAAGATACTCCAAGAAATTACATCATAATAAGCAAAAATACAAATATAGGCACTGGTGGACCATTTCTAATGCAGAGTTCAAAGGGTTAACAATTAGGGCTGTATTTGTAAACACATATACAGCACTAGTTGTTAACATAATTAGTAGTTGTTAGTAGTTAGTTGTTGTTAACATTACTAGTTGTTAACATAATCAGTGCTGCATTTGTAAATGCCCTCAGGTTGATTACAGAAAACTCTACATGTGTCGAGGTTTTGCTTCTTTGCCGAGCTCTGTTGTTTATGTTTGTGCTCTCATATCATGCGCATATTTTATGTTTTGCCAACCTTTGATCTTGTCTCCCAGCTGGCTGCACTCGTGCTCCGAGTAGTGGACGATGGGAGGAGGCGAGGGCGGCCGGAGGCGATCCTCCTCGATCTTGCGCCGGTGCCTCTCCTCTCTGGCCAACATGCGCTGGTGACACTCCCACTCGTAGAGGTCGTCTCTGGCCTGGGCGAAGTCCACGTGGAGACGGCCGGTGTCTTTTTTGTCTGTGCTGGAGCCCAAACGGATACGGTAACCTACGGGAGACAAAAGTGTAAAAAATTAAGAACCAAAAAGTGAGAAGAGGAAATGGAAGATGGGAAAAGTAAATATGATGGGAGAAGCAGATGGGAGAGCGGGGAATGCATCAATTAAAACAAAGTAATCTGTCTGCTCAGATTGATATCATTTACACAATGTCCTGTGCATCTTGCAGGTGTGTAAATGCCCCTAATTTAAAAAAAATAACTTTACTCTTTACTACATTTTGCTTCTTAGCCATTCTAGTGACAAGGCTTTAGTGGTAGCATGAACTTTTTTGCAGACATTGATGTTCCCCAGAGGATGAATCCTAATGACTTTGGTGATCCCATGAATTTTCCTCTAGCGCAAGCAAAAGGTTGACATTTGTGGTCATTGTGAGCATGTTAGCACGCTGACGTTAGTGTTCAGCTCAAAGCACAGCGGCCCTCATGGAGCCTCACAGAGCCGCTAGCGTGTCTGCAGCCTCTCATAAGTCTTGTTATTAGATATTTGATAGCAGAGAGGATACAAGAAACAAAAAGGGGGGAGAGAGAAAACGAGGGCGACATGTGACAAAGATCCCCTCGTTGCATTCACACTGCGATAGTCACGGTTACGTGGTTTCCACCTTAAGACCACCGCAGCAACGCCTGAACGCCTCTTAATTTTTGACAGCTGTCAAACTTCACACTTCCCGTTCGCACCTTGTGGTCACTCTTTAATTAAATATCCTACTACGTGATAATCAGTCACGACTTACATCTTCTAGACTGCTCACGAAAAATGAAAACAGAAATTATGGGCACCAACCACCACCATACATCTTTTTAATGCAAAAACCAGCCTGGAGGCGTTGATGTGAGTAAAAAAAGGAGCAGGAGAGTGAAAAGGTACACACATGAAGTTTACTCTATACGTTGCTGGGTTTCTTTGCATCATCTTCCACAAATTGTATTTAGACTACTCAATATTGTTGAGTTCTACCTGCCTCCCACCTCTCGCTTCATCCTCCTCATACCTATCTCCGCTTGTTGGATCCCTTCATTTGACAAGATATACTCTAAATGTATTGTGGAGTAACAGAAGGACTGCATCCTTTAGTCAATACACAAGAGATACTTAGTGAGGCCAATTACTTCTCTAGAGGCACTGAAAGACCACAATATCCCTTCATTACTTCCTACTTCCCTCTCATCCTCACACTCTCCCTCCTTACTCAATTTCCACTAATGGCTGGTTGCGGATCTAAAGTGAAATCATGCCCATTTTGTGATTTAATTGGTTGAAATGATCAGAGAGTGTGTTGAAGTGTGAGTGTTGGGGGTACACATGTGTGAGTGTGTGCTCCAGCCGGACACAGTAATGATGCCCGATGTGATTCACTGCGAGGCCCAACACGCTCTCATCACAGGAGAAGGGAAGGGAAGGGGGGGTTGGGCAGCGGTATGGATGCCAGTGCAAACAGGAAAAGAAATGAGTAGGAGTTCGGGGGTTTCTACTTCAGTCTGCTCTCCCTGCTTCAGGCTCCCAATCTACCACAACTTCAATATTTCATACGGAGGAGATCTCAGTGTGCTGGGGCTGCTGGAGTTTGTGTCATTGCTGGGTGACTGTGTTTGCTCAGTGTGTGTGTGTGTGTGTGTGGGTGGGGATATTATTTATGGGAAATCTACACAGCTCTGTCATCTGGCTAATATATGGACCCTCAGCTCCCACGTCTCCCTGTAAGAATAAAGGCAGACCAAATCACAGGACCTCTCATTCAAACTAATTCACACACACACACAGACAGCTGCACACACATGAACACACACTGAATAATGCTTGGAATACTAGGTTAAATGGGGTTTTTCCAAAGTATGACTATACGGCCAGCGCGGAGAGATTTAAGACGTCTGGGCCACAGAAGCTGCTGTGAAAATGAAGATAAGATAAGAAACCATAACCGGTGTCACATGGTTAGTAGAGATGCTTTTTTTTTATTTGACCTAATGGTCATTTATATCTTCTGTTGTGTGAGCCTCTCGTAGTGGACCTCTTATTACTCTGTGAGTGTACCAACTGCCCTTTCCAATAGTAAACCTAATACAGTTGTGAAGAGGGTGAAAGTGTTGATTATGTGTTTTTTTTTGGCTCTAAATAATAAAATACATATGAACCTCGGCCACCGTTGCCATGGCGAGGAGGGCACGAATCAGAGTTGTATCGGATTCAAACTGGTTTGTCATTTCGATGCTGAATTCATCTAAAATTTACCCAGAATGCAAAAGTGAATTAATTCAGTAAGTGCCTTAAACTTGCATTCTTTCTAATAGCCAGCAGGGGCCGACTCCTCTGGTTGATTGTATAGAAGTCTATGAGAGAATGAGCCCACTTCTCACTTGATTTATTACCTCAGTAAACATTGTAAACATGAGTTTATGGTCTCAATCGCTAGTTTCAAGTCTTCTTCAATACAGCATGATGTTCATTTAGTATATTATGGTCCAATTTAGAGTCAGATAGGCCATAAAGCAGGGGATGCTTTAGGGCGTGGCTACCTTGTGATTGACAGGTCACTGTTTACAATGTTTACTGAGGTATACACAGAAATATCATACCAATAAGCACTTACACATTGAGGTTTTAGAGATACGACAGCTTACCCGACAGGAAGAGAGCCTTGTCCACAGTGAACTCTTCAGCGAATCTGATATGGCAGAAGTTTTTCTTGCTTTTGCGTATGGCGGTGATGTCGCCACACTGCCCGAAGACCTCCATGATGAGCTGCTCCGTGGCGTTCTCGGGCAGACCGCCGACAAACACCGTCTTACACCCCGGAGGGCGGTCTCTCGTGGCCGGAGGCGGGAGGTCTGTTCAAAAAAGTAGGGGGAACAAATGAGAGATAAAAACAGTTATGAATCAGCCATCACTAGGTTGAAATATTAAGACAGAGACAGACAGGGCTGGAAAACAACAATCTGAATGATGAAACTGTGTGCACTTGCATTTATGTGGAGATAATACAGCTGAAATACAAACAACTCAAGGAATGATTCAGCTGTCTCAGAACACTGAAACTCGACTTTCAGTATGAATTATGCTCTTTGAGAAGCTGAAAACAATAAGTCCAATGGTAAGAACACACTGTTCTGATCGCTGCTGAAAATCATTTTGGCAGACCTGAGGACTAGGTCTGACTTCCTGTCTGTTGTTTTAACTCAAAAAGAAATATGTATGCCTGTATGTACAGTCAAATAAAAGAAAATCGAAATATAAACAATGTTGTGCTGTCTGAACAGAGAAAGAAAACTAGAAGAAGCAGCTGCTCACTTGTACCTCAAATCGAAAAAAATATATTTATTCTTACTTTAAATGCCAACGTTTGAAAAGCACTGATTCCAACAGGTTCAACAATTAACAAAAGACTGGGTGTTTATTCTGTATAGTGTATGTATAACTCATTTACGCACAAATAAGCTCTTCTCACGAATGTCCCTAACCAATTTGTTCCACATCACCTCATATTATCTTGAATAGGTACGCCCTTTCTTTCTACATAGAGTTTGCCTTTCATAACGGCCTTTTTCATTTCATTATAAATGCCATTTATATTTATTTTAGACAGAAAAGGTTAAGAAATGTGTGGTAATTTGTAAATAATAGTAATTAGCCACATTTAAAACCCATACTATATTCATTCATGGAGCTCACCAAGTCACTGCATGTTCTACAACACTGTCCGGCACATATTTCAGAATAAAAGCCTCATGTTAACAAATGAAGGAATTCTGTCCACAGAAAATTACATTTGAGGGCTTTTATTTTGAAATGAAAGCAGGAAGTGTTGATTTAAAAATAAATCTTTACTTTTTATATAATTTTTCATATTCTACAGATAGCCATCGAAACTGTAGTAATCTTGCTGGTATGATGTCAATATATTGTCAATAGATCACTTTCACTGTCTGTTGTTGCTGTGAACTTAGTCAACCATTTCAAAAAGATATACGTTTAGTAAATCACATCTTAATTTTATCCATATGTAATTGAAAACATATAGGCATGTTAAATACTATAAATGAGACCAAATAAATGTATTTGGGGGGAGTTAACAGGCTGCCGTGTTTTTCCTCTCATCAGTAAGACAGACAGAATGAGTGCTAGCCTTTGATATTAGATTTATAAGTAGGCTACAATTATCAGGACAATACGAACCATCAGGCTCCCTCATGTGGCTCAAAGACGTACTGCAGATATAAATCTTGAATAAAAGACTATGGAAGGAATTCTGCTTATTTATTTGGCCAAGTTAAAAAGTTAAAAATATATACGAATATGATGGAACTGAAAGCCACCCCTATCTACAGAAACTGAAAGATCAGCCTGTTCTCATTCCCAACGCTTTGTCATGGCCATCGACGTTCGATACCACCGCACAAGGCAAACTTTTGTGGCGGTATGAGACGCCCCAGGCTTTCTATTAACTACAATGTAAATGGCAAGAGTAAACGCTCTGGGAAAGTGCTGTGGTGAGGTAGTTTAAAGAGTGAAAGCGACACACCAAGCGGGCGGATGTGGGGGTCGATGGGTCCAACAAACACAAGGCTTTCATCCAGGAGATGGCGGTTTGTGTCCTGTGTGTTAAGTTTCACTCTCATGTTAAAGTCAGCTGTTCGTTCATGTCCCGCGTTCACAACGTCCAGTCACATTTGCACTGTGAAAACGAAGTAGTTTTAAGTCCAACCATGCTGTTTTTTCCTAAACCAAACTGAGTCGTTTTGTTGCCTAAACCTAAGCAAGTATTTTTGTTTAATTCACAACTTTAAGCACGTGTTTACTACTACCGAAAAGTGACGCCGAAGTTGTCTGACAAAGCGTAAGTACACTATGTCACGAGTTGGGATGAGAACAGGTTGGAAAGATCTATCAAAAAAATTTAAGAAAAGACCCTCAAGACGGAAAAGAAGCACTCCAATAACTCCCATGATGAAGTATCCAATCCCTACATCATGACTGAGGAAAACAAAAGCAAACACAAAATATCCAGAAGGCATAAATGACAAATAAATCCCCAAAAAGAACCTGAGGTCTAACTCCACATCCAGGCTTAGAAGAATCAGAGCAAAGCCACACCAAAATAAAGAAGTGGGAGAAGAAAAAAATCTGTATATAACACGATCAACGACTTTGAAAAAACAGGCCACATTCTGGAGCTTGATGCTGCAAAATTCAATTAAGTCATATTTTAAACATAGCACTTATGACCTAAAAAAATGATAAAGCTTAATGCATGAATAATGATAACTTGGAGCAATATGCTCAGATCACTTTTCGTTAGATAAATGTTAATATCAAAACCATTCCATGCATGAAAATGAAATCCTTTTGGCCACAAAGTGATTGCGAATCCTCTCATGTGGAAGGTCCCCTGCATTGCAGAAATCACTTATTCAACACAGATGAGTGTTGACTAATCTAATCTTCAATAGATCAGGCTTCTCATCCATGATGAATGTGATTAGCGGGGTCTATGAAGAGTGAACCAGCTAATCAGTGGAACGCTGAGGATGCTGGATTTCCCAACTGTCTGCTAGAAAAAGGCCTCACAATCATCGTTACGGATGCTCCCTCCCGCCCCAGTACATATCGATACTCTGAGAAGAACTGGAGTTGGACTTGGTTGGATACCCGAGGCGTATCACCAGGGCCTCGCTGATAAGCAGGAAGTGGATTAATTCAGATATCTCTCAGGGTTTTAGAAGTGTGATCAAAAGGATTTCCAGACTGAGCGCTGGTTGGGCGCAGCAAAACAGTCTTTTCAAAAGCTTTCTCTCACTGACAAACAGAAAGACAGTATAAATGGAGCGGTGGAACCACTGGTACTCAACAGAGAAGTCAGTTCTTCTATATAACAAACAGTTGTTAAAGAAGTCCATCCAGTCTGACAGCTCTCATCCGTTACATTCAGAGCTTCAGATCTGGCCTTCAGACTCTCATGAGCCCAAACAAACAGATATAAAAACTCTTACTACCCTCTCTATCAATAAAACCCTGTTAGGAGAAGCAAACTCATTCCGGTCCCAAACTCTTTAAAAAACGTAAACTAGAATTACCGCTTCACGGTCGTCTGCCTCCGCCAACAAGTCAAGTTGCAGTTTACATCCATGTCTGTCCAAAAATGTCATAATTTTATCCTGTTAAGGTATTATAAATAAAAAAAGAATATTGTCATAATTAGCATATTCATTCTTGAGTTATGGCCACTGTGAGGACACAGTGACCTTTGACCACCAAAATCTAATCCAGTCCATCCATCCAAGTGGATGTTGAGGGCGGCTGTGGCTAAGAGGTAGAGCGGGTCGCCCACCAATCGGACGGTCGACGGTTCGATCTCCGGCTCCTCCGGTCTACGTGTCTAAGTGTCCTTGAGCAAGATACTGATTATTGTATTTAGATGTATTTAGATTAGATCCTGATGGACCTCGCATGGCAGCGATTGTCGACGTGGTGTAAAAGCCCTTTGAGTGGTCAGACGACTAAAAAGGCGTTATATAAATGCACGTCCATTTACCATGTCTGTGCCAAATTTGAAGAAATCCGATCAAGGCGTCCCCGAGATATTACGAGTATGACATGGACGTGAGGTCACAGTGACCTTTGAGCACTTAAATCTAATAAGTTCATCCTTCAGTCCAGGTGGACGTTGTGTGCCAAAATATGAAGAAATTCCCTCCAGGCATTCCTGAGATATCACCTTCACAAGAACAACCCGAAGACATAATGCCTCCGGCCACGGCTGTCGCTGGCACGGAGACATAAAATATATATTTATATATATATATAAATATATAACTCCAACCCCTCAACTGTACCAACAACTGTACATGATTTGGGTAGAGAAAGAAAGAATGAGATCACAACACAAACAGCAGAAATGAGGTTTCTCAGCAGGGCGGCTGCTGGTCTCATTCCACATGACGAAGTCAGGAGCTCAGCAATTTGGGAAAGACATCAGTGTTGCTGCTTCACATTTATGATGCCTCCTAATAGTGAGATGATAAATAAACCAACTAGCTGGAATACATATTTTACAAAATGAAAAAATATTTATGGGATGTCGAGCAGTGGAAACATAACAATCCACAGTCAGAGTTTTCTTCTGGTTAAAAAAGATTTTATCAGCTCACAATCCCCCTGCTGTCAGAGCTCCTTGTACTCTCACGCAGTAGTCTTTCAGTCCCGGAGTCCAAGCCAGCACTGTCCCTTTCTTTTAACTTTCTCTGCCTCTCTGCCTCTCTGCCTCTCTCTCTCTCTCACCCACTCGCCACTGCATATCCCTCCCTCTGCCAACACTTTCCTTTAAATGTGACTGGGAAAGCAAAATATTGACTGCAGTTTTATTCTTTGACCTCCAGAGTTGGCGGATTAAACTAGTTTCGAGTCGAGATGGACAGAAAAAAAGTAAAAAGGTGGAGCAGAAAAAGCTTACGATAGCAAGAAAAAGCTTTGTTGGCAGACGCAACAAAGAGCTCCAAATTAACTGACCTTTATGGTCTACGAGTGTTTGATGGAGACGAAGGGGGGGAGCAACGAGGACAGAGAAAAGAGAACAGGTGCAGTGCAGCAGTAACCTAATGTGTCAGGTTGTAAATTAAATAAAAACTGTTTTGGTTTGCAATACAACGTTTTTTTGGCTTCAGTTGGGTAAACAGTTTGCAGCAGTGAGACGATTCTTTCTATCCTCTCAGTCTCAGCTACCTGCTGTGCTACTGAACCCCACTGTTTAGCACATTTTCAGATTCAGATGAACTATTCATGACTGAATTACAAGAGAAACATGATATCATACAATATATGAAAGCATTTTGTGAACAGCGATTGCATCAGCTTCACCTGCTTCTTATTTGCATAAAGATGCAGAGAAAGATGGAGAGAAGAGAGAGAGAGCAGCTTTCACAAGATCCACTGTGTGCTGCTGCCAGACAGAGTCTAAAAAAGTTTTCTTTTTTTGTCCAATTTCTAACTCAATACGTGTGTCCTTTGAGTAATTGTGAGGCGGACACTTCAGGGCCGATCACTTTAAAATGCAGACAGAAAAACTGAGGAGAGGGAGGATGCAGAGTTCAGGGTAGAAAGAAAAGAGCAAAAGAATAAAGAGGAGGGAGAGATCAGATGTTGACAGGTTATGAGGAGAATGTAGAGGGTCTGAAAACGGCATTATATTTTATGATGATTCTAATGTTTAGTTAAATTTATTTGCATATATTGATGATCAAAATATTAGAACTAGGGCTGTCAATCGATTTAATATTTAATCATGATTTATCACATGATTGTACATAGTTAATCGCACATTATTTTTCTGTTCAAAATGTACATTAAAAGGGAGACTTGTCAAGTATTTAATACTCTTATCAACATGGGAGATGACAAATATGCTGCTTTATACAAATGTATGTATATATTTATTATTGGAAATCAATTAACAACACAAAACAATGACAGATATTGTCCAGAAACCCTCACAGGTACTGCATTTAGCATAAGAAATATGCTCAAATCATAACATGGCAAACTGCAGCACAACAGGCAACAACACTTGTCAATGTGCTGACTTGACTATAACTTGCCCCAAACTGCATGTGATTATCATAAAGTGGGCATGTCTGTAAAGGGGAGACTCGTGGGTACCCAAAGAACCCATTTTCATTCACATATCCTGAGGTCAGAGGTCAAGGGACCCCTTTAAAAATGGCCATGCCAGTTTTTCCTCACCAAAATTTAGTTTAAATTTGGAGCGTTATTTAGCCTCCTTGGCAACAAATTAGCAAGACATGGTTGGTACCAATGGATTCTTTAGGTTTTCTAGTTTCATATGATGCCAGTATCTTCACTCTACCTTTAGCCCACTACAACCTAAAAATCGCAAGTTGTGTTAATACATTAAAGAAATTAGTGACGTTAAAACGAATTTTTGTTAACACGTTATTATCGTGTTAAACTTTGACAGCCCTAATTAGAACTAATAATAAAATACAAAACAGAACAAACTAGCTAAATTGCCACAGAATGTACTCCTATGTATTCCTATGTAATTATAACGTAGAGGATTTTCTAGTTTTCTGCCCACTTAGTTACTGTATGTTTTGAATCTCAGCAGACTGTATTTTGCGATTTTATGAATCATTGGCTGACTAATAAGCCGGTTGATGTGCTTTTATTCTGACATGTTCCCTTGGATAAATACGGAGGCTGCTGTAAAGCAAACACACACACGCACACACACACACACACAGACTGATTCTCAGTCCAGCCCCGTCCCACAGGCCTGCCGCCTGTGTGGCCACCCACTGGTCTGCTACACTAACACAGGCCATCGCCATCCATCACCTCGACTGGCTAAACACCCTTTTATAGTCCGAGGGGCTGCCACAGGGAGGAGGCCTCGGCCCTCAGAGGACTGTTATTCAGAAGATAAACTACATTTACACACACTCCAGTAAACATGTTTAGTCCATTCACGTCACACATGAACAAAGAAAAAGGGACGAACCTGCACACATGAAGATTTATCACAGAGAAACTGACATCATTGCCAGCACCAGTAACAAACTGGGATTCCCCATCTTAGTCTATTTGTCAGTTTTTCAGTAGAGTATTGGTTGATTGATGAATTTAGATTTTTTTTTTAAAGTTGCTTTTTCCCTTTTCCCACCAAAATTAGCGCGTATATGCATGTTTTTTAGACTCATTTCTCATTGTGAGTGTGACGTGCCGTTGCATTGGCCTTTCTGTTTTTCTTCCTGGTGTGTCATATTCAACGGCACAGTGAAAATGTTACAGTGCTTACTTCTTTTTTTTTTCAGTCTGTCTTTCAAACTCAAACCAGAGTTGGTGATTGTTGGTGGAAACAGTGGAAAGACTAACAAAGGCTTTGGTTCGATGAAGGTGTTGTTTGGTGATGATTTTGTTTCTGTCGAGAGTGACTGAAGTGTGTTTTATGACGATCAGAGAGGTAAAATGACTGTTTTCTGACTGGAGTCTGGTGGCTTTGAGGAGAGCAGATTAATTGTATGTTTTGTAAGTTAATATATCATAATAATAGTCCAAATCTCTGTTGATTTTATTCATTACATACTCACTTCAACGTGTGTCACATAGCATAGCATTAGCGTGTTCACCCTGGTGTCACGTTTCCATGGGAGAGGGGCTTCAGTCACTTCTTCAGGTGTTGTATTAATGTTAAACTAACTGCAGTTGGGCATCCTTCTTCATTCAAGCTAAATGTACATTTGTGTACACTGCCACTATCCTCAATGCTCAAACGAATGTTTCATCTTTCCTTGAGGATAATTATAAAATATCTCACTCAGACTTCAGAGTTCAGAAGTTTGAAAGAGCAAAAGAGACAAACAGCAAGAGTTTGAAGTCCATTTTGATGATCAAAGTGAGTCCACCGGTCTAAATACTGAGTCTAACGTGTTTTCAAACGGTTTAGAAAAAAAGGTACTATACTATTTCACCTTTAGCACTAGATAGGTGAGTGAGAAGAGGCGTCAGTGGAGGAGGTGAGAGAGGGGTTAAGGCTGAATGGGGAGGGTTTGATTGAGGAAAAGGGAGAATGAGGTGAGCTTGATGAGGATGCACGCTGACGGTAAAGTTATGCACACTGTGGAGGTAGAAGCAGGGAGGTGGGGGGGGGGGCTGCAGGGTTGCTGCTGCTGCTCAGCTACAGGTCAGTGAGAGGGGATGCTGCACATGGCGTCAGGTTGAGCGCGTGCAGCTAGAGGTTAATGACTACGTGTGATGGACAACGTACATATGCAGCCTCGTTGCCTGGACACCAGAGCTTCACCTGCGATATTTGCTAAAAGCCTGAATTCAGCTAGCATCAATGCTTGTTTCCCTTTTTGTTCCTCACATACTGAATAAACAAAAGACCTGCTGATACCTCCCTGGTTCAGAGCAATACTTATCAATTATAAAAACCAATGGCGCTGCTGTACCACTGATCTCACTGTATTATTCAGTAATATCACAACTCCACAGGAGAGGAAATTGTGTTTTTTACCTTGTACCTTGTTCATTCTTCTACGCTGACGACAAGCTAGAAAGACGTTCCTACAGTAGGTGAAGTTAAACTTCTCATTAGCTTTTCCCTCTGCGCCAAACTATGACAGTGACAGTTTATAATGAGCCATAATGCACACCACATACATGCAAGCACATCTGAAAAACTGTTTTATATGTGTGGTAAAAGAAAGAAACAAAAAGAAGCTAGTTGCCAAAGTGAATGCAAGAATGTGTATTTTGTTTTGTGAAGGGATTGTAAACTCCCAAATGCTACTGCGTCGAGGAGCTTTTGTTTTAGTTCACCTTGAAGATGACTTGTAAGACTTGTTTGAATAAAGTCCCCAGGCAGAAACTGTTCTAGCAGGAAATCTGAAAAGCAAAAGGTGGGATCAATCAAAAGCACCCCCCACTACTTCTTCTCTAGCTCTGGATAATTGGAAGGTGGAGGTGAGATGAATATAACAGCTTGTGCAGCACACATCTAGTCAGATGATACAAAGTGACTTGCCCTGAAAAGTTTGTTGTGTGGATGTAAATGCACTTCATGCTGATCAGGTTAATCGTTGGGCAGGAAGAGCAGATAAACAAGTATAGAGGAACAACGCATTATTGATTGATGGTTCCCATATTGGAATACCAAGTCAGAACAACATTTTTATAAAATCCTTTGGTCATATATATCTAACAAAAGCATTATCTCAAGTCTTAAAAGGTAAACATACTGACATCTGCCAAAACTACTCATTAGTCACTTCAATCTTTTTTCTTGCATCCAATACAGATCTTTTGGGTGAAGTTGTACAATGTTTAGAGCTGAAATGAAATAGTCAATCAGAATAAAATGAAAGGCAACTTTGTTTTAAATTATCGATTAATCATTTCAGTAGTTTTTCAAGCTAAAATGCTGCATTATCTCTGGTTACAGCTGATTTTCTAACATAATACAAAGAATATCTTTGGGCTTGACAAAACAAGCCATTAAAAGACATCACCCTGACGGGGCTTTTTCATCATTTTTTGACATTTTATAGACCCACTTATTTAAAAAAAATAAAGCTTAATCAGTCAGTTGCAGCCAATCCGCTACGGGAAGGCAATAGAGACAGAGCGCAATTAAGTCCCGCCCACACGAGAGGGGAAAACACTTCATCGCTCTCCATTGACTTTGTATTGCGTGAAGGTATAATACTGTCTGCTAGCAAACAACAGACCGATGCCTAAAAGCTGCTGTGTGGTGGGATACACTACCAACAGGGTAAAGAACCCCCGAACTAAGATTTTATAAGCTGCCGAACCGAACTGAGGATACAGGCAATAAGACGTGAGGCATCAGCGGGAAGAACG
This sequence comes from Sebastiscus albofasciatus, assembly GCA_916701655.1. Taxonomy (NCBI): domain Eukaryota; kingdom Metazoa; phylum Chordata; class Actinopteri; order Perciformes; family Sebastidae; genus Sebastiscus; species Sebastiscus albofasciatus. The sequence goes on along the minus strand of CAKAOI010034455.1, from coordinate 9,191 downwards.
GGAATACTGTGGAATCCTGACCCTCAGTACGCCTGAAGCTAGGTTTATGCTCCCCGTAGTGCAGCTGGCGCGAAATGCGCGTGCCAGAACATTACGTCATCACGGCTTTCGCGTGGTGCGCAAAGGCTCCGCAAGTTGACGCGGTGGTCTGTCGTGCACCTCTGAATTTTTTTAACTACGCGCCGACTGCATGGATGCCTTCAAAGACTCGAAGACTGGCTGAGCAGGTTCGCCTGTATAGACATCTCTACAGCTGTTCATTGAGAGACCACAAGGATTGTCACATGACATTAAATTCTTGGAAAGAAATAAGCAACACTCTGGAGAAAGAAGAGGCTTTTTGCTGCAGGCTGTGAAAGAATATGAGAGATTGTTTTGTAAAAGCTAAAAAAAAGTCTCATGGAAAGAGAGGCGACCCGAGGGGAAGCACCGAGAGACAGAAAGTCATTTTGACTTGGAGGTAAGCGACAGTAATAATTACGGTACACAAATGTTTGGCGGTATGTACGTTGGAGTTTCGTGTTTACTACTGTTGCCAGGCAGCCTACTTTCATTTCCGGTACCACGTG
>CAKAOI010034453.1:0-62616 GCA_916701655.1 Sebastiscus albofasciatus | reverse complement strand
TAAATAAATAAATGTTTGTTTGACCGTACCGAGCAATGTCTCTACATCAGGGACGTCTCCCAGGTCCTGCAGCAGCTCATGCAGCAAATCATTGTGGTCAGGAGAGATGGCCTCCAGATGTTCCAAAAGCAGCTGAACAAATACAGATGTGATTAGTCTTAAAGATTTACTGTGTAACTAGTCACTGAAAAATATTGTGACACAATGAATGAACCTTGTTAAATGTATCCATAGAGAAACAGCAGAACAGATTTATGGACCAGAGGTGCTAATGTTTCTCTTACAAGATAAACAGTTATATAACAAGTTATATAGTAGCAGAAGTATTGATTATGCCCATGGCACACAAATTCACCCAGTTAAGGCCAGATAATACAATAAAGACAGAAATGAATCATGCCACCATTTAAACATGTTTTTTTTTTTTTACAGGAAGAGATAAAATGATCTTTGTTTGCAAAATGAAGGCAGAGACAGCTTCTGCTCAAACCAACGTGCACTTCATCTCCATTGTTAGCCCTTGTGTGAATAAGTGTAGAGTGAAACTGATGACAAAAGGACACAGATGGCTTTAACCCACTGATGTCCTCACCACTATACCCCCTTTCCAAGGAAGCGGTCTGGGAATGTAAAGAAAGGAAATGCGATGATGATGTAAAGAAAGTACGTGGCTGTGAGAGAAACAAGTGATAAAGAAGGACGAGGAAGAGACAAGAGATGACGATACATCCTATTAACAGGAGGCGACATATAGCCGCCCACACTCAGTATGGAAACTGCAGATACACTGGCACTCCAAATCGCATACTTTTTCTTTTTACTTTTAATATGTACTGCAGCTGACTTTCAAAGTACGTACTGTTGCATGCAGTATGCATACAATTGGGATATACTACTTCGTCATAACATTGCGCCTTGAAAAATACAATGGGATGTAGTAGGACATCCTGGTATTTTTGGCACTGCATTTGGCATACTATGTATTGGGACATATATTTTTCTTTCATACTAAATAGTATGGTAGTATGGGTATTGGAACGCACAGTGGGTGCTGAAATAACATGTCAAGTCTGGTTGTATTTTGACTTTTCGGATTTGTATGAGCTGATGGTTTAAGAATAAGAACCGCACTTTAGGAGCATGTTAAGCAATTCATTCATATTCAAACACTCAAATGTAAAATGTGGTATGCTGAGAGGAGGGAGTGAATTCCTAGTGGTACTGCTAGTATTAGCAGTAGTAGTGCATTTGACTGCAACATTACAAGGGAAAGTGAAAGTTGAGAGACGCTTGGGTTTTACCGTGTGGGTATTGATGATCTCATCTATTGAGATGTAGATGATAGGCTTGCTCAGAGTCACCATGTCTGAGTATTCATCAATATTAAACTTCTCCTCAGGTTCAGGGACATCACAAGCTGACTGGAAAAATACCCTGGAAGAGGAAGAAAATCAGTAGTTAATCGTTATTAGTCTCAAATCCAGACAGAGATAACGGCCAGCATTACTGGATTTTCTTTATTAATGTGTCTGTGACCTTTTTCAACTTGGATAATTTGCTCATGCTGACCATTTCCAGAAAATGGACTAAGGTTTATGTGGATTTCCAGTAATGATGAGTCAACCACTTTGGCACTGGCCCCATACTGCCCCGGCCTTTCTTATTTGGGACTTTGTACAGGTCCGTCTGAAGGTCAGTTGATTTTTGTGAACACGTCTCCCAATTGCTGATACAGCAGATAATAGCTTCTTCCTTTGCCAGGATTACCTCTACTTCCACCATGTCAGCTTAACGTGTTCCTGAAAGCAAAATCTCTTCTTGTATCCAGAACAATGAGCGTAACAGCCAAGTGTAAGAATTGCTTTACCTTGTGAGTTTTCCCCTTTATCATGTTGTTTTTTTTCTAACCAAAAGCATATTACAGGATGTCATGCAACATTTGGACAGATAAATCAAAGCTTCTTCAGAACATTTGTACCACCTACACAGGATATTCATTAAGTTCTCCTTTCTTACCTAAACTTCTCATATGTCTGAGATATGTAGTTGTTCATCGGCGTCATATGTGCATTCTCGCCCTCAAACAGCTTATTGGCGGCAGCGTGCTGCAGCATCTTTGCCACAGATCCCAGGTTACGACGCTGGTCTACGTGAAGCTGCCCTCCTGCTGACATGTCGATGATGTCAAAGCCGTCCGGGGCCACGATGGCTGGGTTCATGTAGCGGTAGTACAGCAGGTTTCCTACAATCTGTCATGAAAAGAAGAGAACACATCACTAAAGACTTTTGTAAAATGAAATAGCTAACTCACCTCAGCATGCTCACAATAACAAAGCACTCAACACACTGTACTGTGAATGAAAACACAAATATATATGAACACATCCGAGGGCTTCTACTGTACCTTCATCAGCTCATCCTCGGAGGCATCTGGAAACTTTTCATGTAGACTGTTCTTCAGAACTTTTGCTATGTATCTCATGCCATAACTACATGCAAAACAAAAAACATTGATGGGACATTAAACACATAATAACATGCATTCACGTACTGTAGGACAAATGATACAGCAAGCTCATGACAGACAGGAAAATAGAGGACTTATTGGAAGTATTGATGGATTTCAGTGTCTCTTTATGTATACATACATAACATTTGCACCATCTAGTGGTAAATAAAGTCTTCAGCAATATTTGGGATTTTTTTTATATTAAAGAAATAATCAAAAGATGAATATTTATGTCCCAATCACAGAACTGGGTTACTTGGATGTGACGAATGAAGAACACAGCAGCGTTCTGTTTTTGTGTTGGAGCAACTGACCAGATGACTGCTGGCTCCAAAGCAATGATTATCTAGTAATGAGCATGACCCAACATGCAGCTGAAACCTTAACAACCAGAATGAGTGGCTAACGACATGCTAAAGCACATGATCATATCCTGTCTAGCCCTATTTAAGTCATGTTGCTCTCATTATACTGTTGAAAAATAATGTTACAAAAACAGAAGAGAGACAAATACTCAACTGGAGGATGAAAAAAAAAAAATAGAAAAATAGATTTTTTTTAAAAAATAGGACAAAAACAAAAGGATAAAAATGCTAGGTAATAAATAAATAAATAAATAAATAAATAAATCACATGCAGAGAGAAAACTATTTTTTGTTTCCTTCCAATTACTTTCACCACATAAACATGTGAAATGTGATTTAAGGAATGCACCGTGACTTAAGGTATTTCCTGTTGAAACAATACTGAGGCAGGATGCAGGGGGTGGACAAAATAACAGCGACAGTTTAATGCCGTCCAGTACAACACAACAACTACACCAAACTATGGTCTCAAGAGTTGAATCAACACCTCTCACACAGTCAAAACATATCGAAGTTTGGAGTTTTTTACAAATATTGCATTGTATTAGACTGCATTGTACTGTAACGTGCTATTTTGTGCAAACCTGTATAACAGAAAGAAACTGAATTCCATCCAGTTTTGAATAACTTTGTTAGAACACGTTCAATGGCAAACGTCCAAAACACACCACATCTTATTATTCCTTACTATTAATTAGGTTTAAAAAAAGCCACTAGAGTGTCAACAAAATCATGCTGACCAGTATGATCAGGCATTGACAAGCCGTACTGTCACAGAGAGGACAAAGGATAAGTGGAAAATGACACTTAACAGATCCTAGAACTTACGGGATATTATCCAGTGAGGACACAATGGAGTTCAAGACCTTATCTGTAGCGGACCGCAGTGCCAGACTGGAAGCCTCCAGCCTGCTGCGTACTTCCTCATGTGACATGGCCTGCTCGGGAGTCACTTCATAAGGCAGCTTGCTGCAGGATGAAAACAACAGTAGGCATGTGTAAGGCTCATTGGTGTCAGATTTCATGGTGGGGGTCTTTTTTACATTTCATTTCATAATTTCTAAAGCATACCATAAACTATTCATGCTTGTATCAGTAATGTCAATACGGTGTAAAAAGAAAAAAGAAAAAGAGAACTAAACCTTAAACTTAAATGCTTTGGAAAAGGTTACCAATACAATACAATACAATACAATACAATACAACACAACACAACACAACATGTAAAACTACCTGTAGACCCTCAACAGAAAAATCTTTTCATTTTATAATAAAAACTACACAAATGATAAATGAACCCCCAAATAATACTGTAACAAAGGTCAACACAACTGACCACAGGGCACGTCATATATATCAATCCACCATATATAGCAAACCTTGGACCATCCACATGGACAACCACCCGTCAGCAATATTTTCACCCACTGTATTCCCCCCTTACCTGGCCTCTCCTGTGGCCATCTCCAGCTGGTTGACCCAGGCTTTATACACGTCCACTGGGTTGGTGTTGATGCCTAAACTCTTGTCCTCGATGATGTCTTTGACCACTGGAGCCAGCAGCTGCCTGAGAGTGTTGTGGCCGCGTGCACCTCTGTTGAAGCTCACCACCATCTTGATGACTGTTGGGTTCCCCGTCACTATGTCCTGGATCTGGTCCACCTTAGAACTGAGACACGTGGAGAAGACGGTACAGCTCATCAATACTGTCCGCCAAACAAAACACAAAATGTGCATGTGCGTTTTGGGGAATTCCAAACTATTCTAAGGATCGTACAGTCACTTATGTAATCGTGATATATTTCAACCTAACAGTGACTTAAGATTATGGCACAGTATTGATTAAAGCTGCAGTTCTCACTGGATTTCCTCCTCCAGAGCCGTCTTGAAGAGTTTGAGCAGCAGGTATTCTTCTCTCTGGTTAGAGGCGTAGTTGTACAAGGTGAAGACCACAGTGTCCATAAACTTAGTGGACTTGTTTTGAGGCATCTGGAAGATCAGCTTGGCCAGGTAAGGTGGATTGGTCTAAAGGGGAGGGAAGAGAGGAGTATATGAAGTATGAAAATCTTATTAAACCTTTTAAGTTGAGTAGATGCAAGTTGTAGTTTAGGATATGTTTTTGTGTCACCTGCAGCAGGTAAAAGAGATGTTGGTAGGCTTCCAGTTTCCTTCTTTTGCCTTTACTTAGACCCTTGATACCAAGTCTGTCTCCTGTAGTCAAGTCCTCTTTACTCGCTTTATTTTTCTTGTTCTTCATTTTCTTATTATGGGTCACGACATCCTTTTACAAAGAAACAAACAACAAATGAGTTAAGCAGCCAAACTGGACAGGACAAAATATTATTACAGGAATCTAATTACAGTTCAGTGTTAGAAACCTTTGCATGAAACCTACTATTACCAAGTTATGAATGATGTCAATCACCATTAAATCACAGTATACCTTTCCTTGCACACATCAAAATGAAGGGTTGCCAACCTGCAGAGTGATCCTGTTCTTCACCAGCAGTCCAATCTTTATGTCCATCAGGTTCAAGTCTTTCTCCATCTGCTGATTGGAGCGGATATTGGTGACAACTTCTTCCCTAAGCCGTGTCACTTCCTGCTCTTCCTGGAGGTCCTTGGCGCTTTGCTCCAGCAAGTGGACGAACTTACGCACCACTGACAGAGGAGGATCCTTGGCCCCAGCTGAGATTTGGCATATAGAAAAGTCAGCAAAATCATTGGTCTTTTATACATTCACACAATTGTAATGTTTTTTTTAATAATTTCCCCATCAAGTATTACATGTTAATTGTGGGCTGGGCAATAAAGACAAAATCAGATATCATATCGCAGCTCTAACTTCAGGAGTGTAAAATGCCTTTTTGACTCACTTAGGGTTCTGTAGTCGTGTCTGGCTTTGTTGGCCTTTAGAAAAGCCTGGATTTTCACAATTTCCTTTTCCTAAACACACAGATAAAAGGAAAGTCTTACACAACTTGGAACCAACAACACAAATCCAAAGGATGCTGCTCAGTGACACTGATTGACTGAAGTGTTACTCACATGGCCTTTGAAGAACTGCAACCTCTGATTGTATTTGCGTTTGGCTTTCCACATTTTCACCACAGACTGGATCTAAAAACACCAATGTTTTATGTCAGGTCTCTGATACGGCAGCTATGTTACTAATGTTAGGTACTGTACATGCAAATTCATAATACATTTTTACAAATCCAAACTACGATGGTTATTTTATTTTGGTTTGTGGCTGGTGATTTCCAGAGACTGGTGATAAAGTTTTCAGGGGTGCGCAGCTTTAGAGTCATCGAGTCATTTAATAAGTATATTTTTTTTATATGTAAAAGGAAATTAATTAATCACCTTGACAACAGAATCAACATTTTTCTCAAGCAAATTCCTCCTGTCTTTGTACATTTTCCTCTGTTTGTAACCTTTCCAGCAGGCCTGCAAAAAAAAAGAAAAAGCATTATTAAAACCTTAAGTGAATGCTACTATACAAGTTGTGTGTTTTACATCATGAAATACCACAGCATGGATTATTAAACTTGGGTAGTCGATAATTCTCCTAGGTGTTGTTTTTAAGGTGTTGTCACTGCTCTGAATAAATAATTTATCTGCTTTTTCTGATTTGGGATTTTCCTTAAATAATTATGAAAAACATAAAAATATACAGTCCGTATGCTGTTCGTAAACTAGAGTACATTTGAATCTTTTTATATGGCCATCTTTATTGATTTATTACTGCTGCAATAGCCCACAGCCACATCAGGGATCTCTGAAGGAGATCTCATCAATCGCTATTCACAGTTCATAGCGGATCCATAGACTACCTGCAGTTTGACAACGTGCGGTTCTTGCTGGCGTAGATACTCCATCCTCTGGGCGTGCCTTTTCCTGACCAGGTAACCTCTAATCCTCGCCTGCAGCTGCGTCACTAAGGATTCATTGGCCATCCATAACTGTTCCCGGTTATATTCTGCAGTCAAACAGCTGACAACACTCTAAGGGGAAAAGATATGTTTCAGATTGGGGAAAAAAAACTGTTTGAATATTATCTAAACAAATTAATAGAGTAATTTTATATCACTGAATCCATTAGAAGGAACTCATCCCACCACTGGGATGTAATTATGTTAACACAACATTATTTAATGGAGAAGTGAAACTCTGCAATAGAGCATGGGTACCTGGATTTCCTCTTTACTGAGCTGGCCATCTTTGTGTTCAAATCCTTCAGGCTCCTCCCAGCTGCCCTGCCCAGTCTCCAGGTTATAGTAGTAGTCATATGTGTCCTTCATGCAGTGTTTTACCCACACACTGTCAGTGCTACCTGGAGGAAAGCAGAGTGACCCTTTAGACTCAGTGAATGTCATATTGAAACCCAGATCTGAAAATCAGGTGTTAAGTGCAGTAAGTCAAGTTACCTGTAGCAGCACTGTTTGTTTGTCTCTGCGCCAGTTCAGCCTGGTATGTGTCAGCACATTCAGGAAGCACGGCTCTCAGTCCGGCACTGGGAACCTGCAAAGCCTGCAGTGTATTCTGGGAGTCTCCCTCGGCCACAATCTTGTTAATATCAGCGACTGCTGCAGCCACTAGCAACGAAAACGATATTGATCCAGAGAAGAAGTTGTTGAGTCAAATATGAAAACAGCAAAGAAAAAAACTTGTGAGTAAGGAATAATCCACAACAAGCAAAAACACATTATAATCACATTATTGTGCCACAATAACGACAGTATTAACAAATAGGCCATCTATAATACAATATCCATGTAACTGAAGTAAAAAATCTTGTATCTATTCTCTATGTTATGAAGCACTTTCAGTGTTTTATAAAGAATTAGTATGAAACAATGTGTACCAAAGAACAGTCTGTGAGCCATAGCAACATTAAATTATGTCATAATCTTAATGTCAAACATCCAGAAATGAGCAATAGGCTGAACTGCCACATGGAAAAGCAGATCTGAGAGAAAATATCTCCAGGAAACTAAAGAAATACTGTATGTCTGCCTCAGGAACGCAACAGAAACAATCCCGATACTGGTGCCAGAGCATCAGCTGCCGTACCACCAGACTACAGAGCAGCTTCTTTCCCTCAGGCTGTGAGACTCATCAACTCATCCTCCACACTCCACCATAAAAAAAACAGTTTTGCTTTTTTGCATTTCTTATGTAGCATAAATGGGACTACAACTGCATTTTGTTGCACAACCCTGTGTTGTATAACAAAAATAATCCTAGAATGTATCACAAAAAATGATATCACGATTCATCTGTCACATGCATACATGCGATCAAAATGTAAGTATTGTTTACTCATGTTTTGGGTCGTGCTCTTTAAATGAAAACTTTGTGTTTTCAACCTTACAGTAGAGTAAGTAAGTGACTAGGAGGAGCTGTAGCCTAGACACAGCTGAAACAAGCTACTGTAGGAGTATTAATTTAGAACAGTAATGAGCTGTATGTCAGAGTTGTGTGGTGATCTGAAAATAACTCCTCTCGACAATCTGAATCTAGTACTCAATGGGCTCATTGTATGAGAATAATGAATAGATATAGATGACTTAATGAGTGAAACTCTGGGTACATACACGTGAGAGCCTCCTCTTCATCCTGGTTGGCTGTGTGTATGGCCTCTTGGATTTGGTCCAGCCACAGTACTGCAGACTCATCTCCAGAGCTCTACAATCAGGTGAAAACACAAGGTCACTTCTCTTCTTTTCAGATGGAAGAGAGACCAACCTCAGGAACATAAAAGGCATTGTTCATGCATAGCAGCACAATACTAACTTGATATCAAATCATAAATCTTTTGAAGCAATTTCAGTCAAACCATTGAATGTCCGAGGTTAGAAATTCTTGTAATTATAGTACATTATGCAAATATATCAAGTTAGGGTTGTGGAGATTTCGCTCTACAGCAGCAGCACTTCATAGCAACACTGATTACCAACACTACACAAGCTGGTGCTATTAGAGCAAATAATAGACAGTACCAGTTCCCCTGTGTCCAGAGGTACGATCTAAGGGAAAGGAAAAAATGTCAAGTGTTGACAATAGTTACACTACAAACATGTCCTCGCCCCGACTCAATCAACCACTTTGTACTAAAACATAGACGCTGACAATGTAACATAACAACAACCGCAAAGACTGTTTATTCAGCTTGACTTCTGTTTTTGCTCTCAGGCTAAATTTAGAGATCTCTGGTGGGGACCGCCGGGTGTATCCCTGACCACAGAGCTAACAGGAAGGAAGTCACCATTAAAACACACTGAGGAGACTAAAAGAAACTTTTGTTTATATCTGCAAGTGATTAATGTTTTCCCAGGCAACTCATCGTGTATTAAAAGAGCATGGTAAAAAAAAATGTTTTCGTGTTAGACAACATTTCAGTGTAAAGTTTATGGCACAAACAAACAAAGAGATATTAATGTGCTTCTGTTGTGAGCCCAAAACACGGAAGCAAACCAGGAACAACAAAAAACTATTTTTGCTATTTGTCTATTACACAAGTGATTCCTCAAATCCATAAAACAGACTGACCAACACTACTGTCACTCTCTAATGACTGAAAAAGTCAAATCACTTTTAATACCAAAACCCCATATTAAACTAAACCACAATAGAATACTTAATGTAACAGTAATCAGTGGGATTTCTTTATGGATCACAGCTGTTGATAAACCAATAAGCAGGGTCCTCCCACCCCGGTGAGTGAGTGGGCAGTTACTGACGCAGGCAGAAGGGAATTCAATTTTCCGAGGCAGGACAGGAAACGTGCTCACTGCAGCGAACAAACAGATGAGCGCCCCACTTACAGTACACTAACAGGAGGCTGGGCTTGAGTACACATCGTTATCAGGTCTACTGTTAAGCTGCAGAGATGCAAAACAGCAAATTTCACCGGTGGAGAACTCCTTGATTTACTGAAAAGAAGCAACAGCAACAGGAGTGAAGACGAGAAAAAAACCTTCAAAACTCTGGAGACACAGACTGGAGAGTGACATGGCCGACCTTGTGCCGGGACTACTCATTTGTTTGATGGCAGTGCAGACCATTCAGCATAATGGTGAGTTTATTAAAATACTTTAAGAGTTTACAAAAAAGTGCATTTATTTTTTTAAGCCAGGGTCCAAAATAAGATATATATACTTAGACTTGAAACATTAAGCCTTTTGGTACACACCAACTGGTGAAGGGCTCATTTCAAATCAAAGTTAAAACACAGGTTAAACTATTTTAGTACAGCTGATGCAATAAGGATATTTAATAATGCATATTTTTTTAATAGAAATATCTGTTTGCAAAAAACAAGAGATATAACTAGAAAGTCTTCAAATGAACACTAGAGCATGATTCTGTAATGTGTAGTTTCAAATGTACTTTTACTATAAAACTAAAGTTGCTTTAAAGCCATCAACAACATTGTTTTTCTACCCATTTATAGGAAATAGAACCAGGACCAAAATCAATCTTCCACCAGGTGTGAAACCAAAAACCTTCATGGGGTACAAATCTAACGACACCAGCAGGCTGCTCTATCCCAGCACAAACCCTCGGCTGAATGTGAACACGGAGGACCCGGTGACAGCCTACACCACAGGGATCCTGAGCACCAGGGTCATTCCTTCATCATACATCCTGGCCATGCTGGTGGGTATCCCCTCCAACGCCTACATTCTGGCCTTCCTCAGACTCAGAGCAAAGTCCTTGTCCACATTAGTTCTTTACCTGAACCTGGCCCTGTCTGACCTGCTGCTGCTGCTCTCCCTGGCGCTGCGTGTTCACTACCACTTCAACGGGAACAACTGGATATTTGGGGAAATCTCCTGCCGGCTTATCACGGCCTTGTTTTACGGCAACGTCTACAGCTCGGCTCAAACTATAGCGTGCATCAGCGTGAAGCGCTACCTGGCTGTGGTCAGACCGTTTCTGTACAGAAGGCTGGCTAAGACTACGCTGGCGGTGTGGACGTGCTTCGTTGTCTGGTTCCTGTTCGGGGCTGCTGTTGTGCCTGAGCTGCTGGTCAGGCAGAGCTACCAGGTGACCCAGCTGGGAGTCACCACCTGCCATGATGTGCTTCCACTAGAAGAAAAATCCCATTCCCCACTGGTGCCATACAGGCTGATGCTGGTGTGTCTGGGCTTCATAATGCCCTTCCTGATCTGTATCTATGCCCATGTGGCAGTGGTATACCACCTAGGGCAATCTCGCTGTGACTGGAAACCCTTTATTAGGGTCAGCACTGTGGTGTTCATCATCTTTGTGGTGTGTTTCTTGCCAAGCGGCATCCTGCATATCGCCCACTACATCCGCCTGTCTTCTGGTGGGGACGACAGACTGTACGGATACTACAGAGTAGCGGTGTGTCTCTGCTGCTTCCACAGTTGTCTGGATCCCTTCCTGTGTATGCTCATTTCCAAGACGGGAGCCTCAGAACTACAATTCATCTCCCTACGTGGGATACCTCAGAGGCCCACTGTTATGATGTGAGACTGGAGGTGTGTGTGTGTGTGTGTGTGTGTGTGTGTGTGTGTGTGTGTGTGTGTGTGTGTGCACAGAAAAAAGCTTCTCCTGGCTGGACCATTGTTGGGAACCAGCAGGGATGCACAAGCACAGACAATGAAGACGGGAATGTTAAAACGGGACACTGTAAATGTAACAGGGTGATGCTGCAGTCTCTGCTAGATCCAAAACAACAACAAGCTCTGTGAAGTCAGCTTTAGAAATATGAGGATCAGGAACAGGAACATTCAGACTGTGACTCCTACACAAGCCCATCATGTCAACGCAACTAAATCTCCAATTGGGAAACTGTTGGCTTGATGACACAGAATCATGTTGACAACAATAATCTTTTGTCTTTGCCGTGTTACAACTCAGAATTAAATACAAAAATAACACGTTATTTACATAAACATTTACTCTTGCCCTTCCAGTTTTTACTTACATGTATAATATGTACATACAGTTCTAGATCAATATTAAGCTATTCACATTCATAAGTATGCAGTAATGTAAAATGAGCCACGTCAGGGATGAGAGGCTGCAGTATAAATCCAATAAAACTAGTGATAAAGTTTTGACATGTATTGATGTATATCTTTTTCCATATGTTGCACTTTGAGGATGTGAGAAGCGGAAGTTTTTGTTTTCCATAAATACTATATAAATGAACTCAATTTAGAGTCACAATACCTGGCAGAGGAGTTGCTTGGTATGTTGCAGGACATCATGGTAGTGTTTGGCTGTGGCTGGGTTCACCCCTGTCAACTTGGCTGTAGGGAGGAGCAGGGCTGCAAGTGTCTGCTGATGATCACCCGAGTTAAGCGCCTCATTGATCTCAGCTAAAGCTATGATGCCTGGAAGAACAAGACAAGAACCGTTTCATACTTGATCAGTCAATGTGTTTCATTTATTGTACAATACGTAAAACCTAACCAGAAATCTGCAAGACTCTCTTACGTTCGTGCTCCTCGTGGACCTGAACGTTGACTGTGTCGATGCATTTTTGAACATCGTTCCAGGCGAGAAACTCTTGGCCCTGGGCGAGAGACTCGCCTCGCAGTTTGATAAGAGTGTCAGCGTACCTGAGGGAGAGGGCCATGGAGAAGTTCAACAACAGTTTCATGATATTTAATGAACCACTAGTCATCAGCCCATCCTGTGGTGCTCTTTTGATACTAAAACCATCCTGTACCACCATAATTTAACTTCAGTGAGTGCCACAGTTGCAGCAACAACAAAACAATCAACAGACATGAGAGCAGGGCAATTAGGGGTCTGAGGTTACAACTCAGCCATCTTACCGGTTGAGGTTGTCTTGGTCCATGTTGGTGAAGCCCAGAGGAGAGTCAGTCAGTTGCTCGATCACACCCTGGGGGTCTTTGGTATCCAGCACCTCATTCAGCACCGCTACGGCCGACAGCATCTCCACAGCTACACTCAGCTCCTCGTGGCTCAAGCCAGACTAAGAAACAGAAAGGTCTGAATCACAAGCATGGAGTGACATTTCACTACTGTACAGTAAAGGTATAGCACTGACCTCCCCTATACCTGTAAGTGTATTTGTTTCAGCAGTTGTGTCCAGATGTTAAAGAGTCAAAATTGCAAACATGATGTCTCACCCGCCCCCCTTGTAGCTGCAAACTGAAGAGCTCAGCCTGATAGAGGTTGGCAGCGGTTTGGTAGACAATTGGCAGCTGTGCCTCGGGGTTCATCAGCTCCTCCGCCGTCTCCGCTGCGTTGCCAAGACGAATGGCAGTATTGATCACTGCAACCGCCTCGAGTTCTGGTCAAGAATCACAGATAAGTCATATCTTGCAGATAACCCAAAGCAAAGCATGTCAGTATTAACATCACGTTTCTTCTTTGCCTTACAATTAAGTTCTGAAATGCCTTTGAAAAAACATATTAGAGATGTATCATGAACTGTACTGTGAAATGGGACATAGACTCTACATGTGTGCTTTGTGAAGCTTGCTAGTGGGTACATAATATGTGATTTTCAATTGACCAGTAATTATGTTTTAATAAAAAAAAGGTGCTTACTTCGTTTCTCTGCCTCAGCAAAGTCATTACAAGAGCTGACAACTCTCTGAATCTCCTCTTTGTCCACCATCGCAGTCCTCCCTCCATCCTGTAGCACAAAGATTAGAGAGATGACACTAAGATGATTGTTCAGTATATTTTAACGCAGGGCTATGGAGGGCAAAGTGTCTGGTGGTGTCAATTCAAACTGAAGTTACGGTGGCTGATTAGTTTTTCTCTGAAGGTGCTGATGGGCTTTTTCTGTACAACACAATATCTTCACTGCCTGAGTGGTGAAAGTGTTGTGTGCTCACAGGAGTGCTTAAAATGGAAGCTAGTCTGAGATGAGTCAGATGGACAAATAAAAAACTGAAAAATGTCCGGTTAAGAAAGCGGGTCAGACAAAGAAAACACTGTAAATGTGTATGATTTGTTCCTATTCCACACACTTCCTTAAACACTTTCCTCTGAGTGAATTCATATGGACTGTGGCCTGTAAGACAACACAGTCATTTTCAACTATGGCTCTCAGGACCCCTCAGGTACTACGTTTTCCCCGCAGTCTAGCTGGGCTCATTGTACGCCCTCAACAACAAATTAACAAACTGCTTGGAAAGAAAATCAGAGGTGCTCTGGCTCCGAAGGCCCCAAGTTGGAAACAACTGAGCGAACTAGTTCTGATTCAGTCAGCATACCTTGGATTTATGTTGGCAGTAGGTGGTGAAATGTTCCAGGTACCAGCAACCATTTGACTCCTGAACGCCCAGCAGGGCCAGAGCTTCAAGCCTGAGAGCAGCCAACAGAGCAGCATCATCCTGCGTTGACACCGCTTGGTTCACCTGCCTCACTGCTGCCTGGACTGGAGGCAGGAAAAAAAACAAGACAGATGTAATTTAGGTATAATACATTTCCTTTTACTGAAACAAACCAATTTTATGGAAAGTCTATCTACAGATGTGTGTTAATATGGACCAACACGGTACAATGTGGTCTTTTTTTCATGCAAAAAGGAACGCATTCATCGTACTTGACAGTGTTTTGAGGTATGTAAGTGTCATGTGGGAGGGAAAGTCCTTACTGTTGACATGGTCAATGCAGCCCTGGATCTCCTGGTGAGTCAGCAGCTCCTCATAAACATCTCTTTCTTCAGTAGCAATCGAGGAGCGCTAATTGAGGTACACAAAGAAAAGTATTTGATATTCATTCCATATAGCATATCTAATTTGTACCTGGTCACATGCATTTTTTTCCTCCATTCATACTGATGAAGGTGCATATTTTACATATCCCATTTCAGCCATGAAGTGGAAATGGATGGCTCCTGTTTGTACAGTATTAGTAAAGAGAATGGGAGGCGAGATGCCGGATGGCGTGGAGGGTTTGTTTGGTGAAGTACAGCTGACTCTGCAGCCAGTGGAATGTGCTGGCAAGGCCTGTGGAGTGAGTCAGTGCAGGCAACCCCTTTCAGACCTCCGTGTGGATCTCTCTTCAGTTGTTCTAGTTGTCAGTACTAGACACTGCAGTCACAAACAGTCACGTTTAAATTATTTGCATTACTCAAATTTGGTCTCAATGTTTTATAATTCTTCTTTTTTGTAACTTCAGGCAGACACAGAAGGATAAACATCTGTTTGGGGTCAACCTAAATACATCAAAACACGCTCTTAGACCAGACTTTGCAACCTTGTTCCCACCCTGAGTTGAATACAGATGTGATATTGCATACAGTAGCTTTAGTGGAGAGGTGTTTTTTATTAGTGATGGCAATTTAATGTAATGGTACTGTTGTTTAAATGACACTGAATATCTGACTAGCCCAAAAAACAAGTGAAATAAAGAGTGATAGAGATTCGTGAACAGGTGAGCAATAGAGAAACTAAACAAAAAGTCTAATCAAGCCTTCTATACAGGGAAAGCCAGTAATGAACCAAACATTAATGACACTGAAACACAAGGAGGTCACTGAAATGTTTGTTTAGGCTTCTCACCCTCCCGGAGGACTGATCCTGCTTACGAGCCTTGGCCTGGCTCAGTGTGTCCTGGTAGTCTTGGGCCAGAGCTTCCTGGGTGTTCCTCAACATCGCGTTTGGATTATTAAGGGCTCCCATCGTCACAGACGTCTGACCTCGGTCAACCGCCTCGTTGATGGCAATCACGGCAGCGTGCACTGAGGACAACAGAGCGTGTTTGAACATTTTAGTGCGGGCCAAAAAGACATTAGGAAACAACACAGAGATTTAGTGAGAACGTCAGAGGACTTACAGGCAGCTTCATCCACTGAGAGCTCATTGGCCAGGATTCCTCCAATCTTACTGAAAGCTGGCATTTGAATGCCATACTTCTCCAGCTCACTCCTCATGTTACTGATCTCTTCCTCTAGAAGACAGATACATAACGATTGCAGGGGAAATTGTGGTGTTATAGAGCAAAGCATAGTAAAGGCTAAAACATACAGCATGATGGACAGTTTATTTGATTTTCTTTTTTTTGCTTTGGCCCAATCATCAAATGAAAAATCATGATTCTCAGTATATGCAGTCTTTCTGATGATCTGTATAACTCTCAGACGTGTTCGTCACCATGTTCACTGTGTAAATCCTCACAAAAGCATTTTCGTGAAGTTCAATTAAAGTTAATTAAAATTGGTAAAAAAATAAAATCGTTCAGAAGGGATTGAAAAGCTCATGTGAGTGAGCCCTGAGGCCTCTAAGGACAACCCAATGTCAAAAGCTTTGAAGCTCGGTAGTCTGTGTGTCCTATTCAGAGTAATTTGAGTGGCTGCAGGGGATATTTAGATGAACTGAAATGTTGGAAAATTCAAACATCTAATTTACAGACGCAATGTTTATACAAATCTTCATAAAATGTTACATGCTTGAGAGCACATGATGACATTGTTTTTTTTGTTTTTTTTCAATTAAATCCCAACAAGACGAGTAAATAAAATTACCTCCCACACAAAGAGGATTCTCATTAAATGAACACAACTAGGTGCGTGCACATCAGTTTTTTAAAAAGCCCTAAGGCAACATTTATCCTTCATTTCAAAAGCAAATGAACAACTTCATTGTTTCTTTTATTGTTTAAAGAGGTGCATTTACACACATCATTTATTTCACTTTTGAGCTATGCTTTGGTTTCAGTAGAAGCTGATTTTAACTGGCGTTACCTGTGAAGGCCACTTTCCCCAGCAGGTCCTGGATCTGTGGTGCGATGCCCAGTTTGTACAGATACAAGCTGAAATAAACCACAGGATTTAGACTGTAAGACGTACACACACGAAAAATAAAGAAGAAGCTTGGAACATTCTGATATTTTACAGTCTGATATCATGAAAATGAAAACTCTCTTTTCCTTCAATGGTTGTGATCGCTCCTGCCACCCTTACACCACAGGGGGGTACTGTCGGCTCACAATACAACAAGCACTATCTGACAGCAGCCAGCCGGGCTCACTGAAATCAACAAGCAGGTGGCTGGAAACTTCATCAAACTTTCATCTTCCCGCGGGTACCTGATAAGTGGTCATGAATTATAGATATTTCAGGCAGGTCTGGCATCAGCACCGCTCTGAATGGACCAGTAGCAGTAGCTGGTTATTCTGCCCTTTGTTCACACTGAGTGTGTAAACATGAAATGCACTCTGTCCTTGGGACACAGTGGGCTTTAGACGACTATCTGAACTCTGCTTATACAAAGGGTAATGTTTTAACATGCAGGCAGCTGATTCAGTCTGAGATACAAGCACAGTAACAGCTGACCGGGATTAATGAAGGTGGCTGATTACTGACAATCAGCTGACTAGCTCGGAGCAACTAGCTCTCTCCAGACTGTGGATCCCTCTTGTTTCCATGTTTCCCTCTTCCTTTTAGACCACGTATTAGACACGTAGTACTTCGTCTTATGCGTTTTAAAATGCTATGTTCTTTCCCCCCATTTCATTGTGTTCCCTTTCAATTTTTCCACCACACTGACTGCAGGAGCATCCGCTGCTTTGCCTCCATGTGTGCATGTGTTTGTACCCAGGGAAGCAGAGTATTCACTGGGTCCTCGTGGGACGAAAGCTGGACTCGCAGGAAGGAAGAGCACGTGTGTGCACAAAGGAGGGAAGGAAACCAATTCTCTCAGGACCTGACCGAAACACTACAACAGAGAGAAAACAATCCAAGCGGCTCGCAAAACCACTCCCTTTGGCTGCCTGGATGGGTCGGATAGATAAAATTGACCCTTCAGTTCATTCAAAGTCATTTCAACTGAAAAAAAGTGAGGGCCTTGTAAGAAAGTTGTAATTCTCCAGCCGCCCACGTTACAGTAAGACCACTAACTTCTCTTTTGCAGTAGTATTACACAACATGTTTCACAAACCCAAAACCATGACAAAGACTTTACCCCTTGTGGTGAGACTATGAGTAAAGAGTTGACCACATTCAGTTTACCAGTAAGCCCCTGATTGCATACTGTATATACGTATTTAGAAGCAGTGTGCAGATAGTGGTTATACTCATCAACAGTGTTCCAAACAAACTAAAAAACTGTTCAAAGTAATTGACTCAGAGACTGAGAAGCATGTGAATGCGCCACATTGCAGCAATAACTGCCTATAGCTAATTGCACGGTGCTGTATAATATAACCTTGACCTACTTATGACAAATCATAAAAAGGTCTGCGATTGACAAGAAGCACTCTCTGCTTTACCTAAGTAGAAATAACATTTTCTAGTTCCTGTTTCATATCACGTACTCAGTACTATTTCTGCTCTTGACATAGAAATTAGTGGTTGATCATAATGGGAACAAAAAGAGGCCTGAACCCCGTACAGAGTAATACAAACGTTAGTGTTAGCAGACCCAGACAACTGTCATCCTACATATGGAGCTGTCCTTATTTCTGTAACTTGACTACACTGCTGTGTGGATGGCAAAATAACCACTCAAACCTCAAACCTGCCACAGTCAAACCAAAGTGTTAGGCAATGTCTGCAATAACCATCGAGTGAAAGTAAATGAATCCAAATTAGACAGTGAGTAACCCGTCAGTGACAAAGAGACTGAGCAGATTAAAAAGTCAGCATTAACAGACAAATGCAAAGCCCGTTAGCTCATAGATTAAATCTAACTACCAGATACCAGCCCGTGGCCTTTAGGTCATCTATAACTAATAGCCGTTTAGTCCACTGGTTTTCATTTCTTTCTTGGAAGTGAAATCACATTTCAGGTGTGGCACCTTCTCTGCCATTGCACAAACAAAAGACTTCGGAGATGACGGAGCAATTTTGCTTGTCAGAAGTGAGAAATGCATGAAGACAGTAAAAGTGAAAAATCACTATGTTTTCTGAATCCTTTTACTCTTACCTCAGCGCGTGTATGCAGTAAACCACCTTGGGCATGTTTTTGCGATCGTACACGTCTGTCGTTTCAGGATAGAATATCTGAAAGCAGAAACCACCACATATATAAATATATATTCGTCACCCTTCTTTTATCTGTGTCTTGGCACTCTTTATTCTGCTGCACATTATCTATTTATTTATTATATTAATGTTTCTTTGCATTTTAACCTGTAGATGCATGTTGCAAGGGGTGGACATAATAATAGGAACACCTGAAAAATATTATGCAATCCCAGGGAACTGCACTGCAATAAATGCTACCTTTGCGTAGCACATCATTTTCAATTTCAAACAGGTATCTACAGATATTTACTTAATGCCAAAAAACTTGGCTGGCCTTTACTAAATTAACTAAAAAAGTGTTTTGTTTTTTTATCATGTCACACCTGAATAATACTTTCAACATCATGGTTTTGCTCAAAAAGAGGGAATGGCGTAATAGAAGAAGCTACAGATAAGGTTACGTTCCTAAAAAGGCTCCACGCTCCCAAAGGGCAGCACAGAGACAAGAGGCTATCAATGTGACCTTGTTTTCATTTCCAGGATACACCTCAGTGAGGTCTTTTGTGTTACCTCATAAAAGATGTAATGAGGTTAATACTGTTCTGTGAGAACTGCCACACCCTCATTACAATTTCATCAGTCTGTGTTTACATTCTCACATGCATGACATGTGTGTTTGCAGTATGTAAATCATGTCACAGAGATGAAACTATTGACATTTTACAGTAACATTTGAGTTCACCACACCTTTTGTAGTTGAAAATTTTAAATCAAGCAAACACAGGTTGTCACAGGTGCTGAAGCATACTCACAATGTGAAGAAAAGTCATGTTAACTGATATAATATTTGTTGCCCTTTATTTTCAGCAGCTTTTTATCTTAAATGACTAAAAGTCTAATTTGACGCAGTCCTGCTGCAGTCTCTTTAGACCCTGTCCTAGTTTGGGATTCTACTGAATGGATGAATGGATGGATTATACTCTGTTTTAGCTGTAGCTACAAATCCTTAGTTGTAAGATGGTTTCTAACCTCTAAAATGAGCGATTATATACCAACCCTGAGTCAATGAACACATGACAACGTAACGGCATCCCAATTCCATAGTTTGTGTTGCAAAAGATCACTTGAAAAGGATCTCCCTGTCAGTTTTTTCGTTTGTCTATTAGATGGGCTTGTAAGACAGCTAATATATCTTTTGAAAAATGTAATCTGCTGAAAATGAATGACTCAACAACTCAAATCTTGGTGAGTCTCCCTTCCTAAAAGCACAACTCGTGTCTTTCATGATAACATAGGATTGATTTGTCTGCCGACATCACATGCTGTTGCGTCGATGAAGACTTTCACATTAACTTGCGTCAGGCCATTTTCTCTCTCCGTCAGCCTGTTTGCCGTATGTGTTATTCCATCATGAATAGAATCTCACAGAGATGCTCAAGTGATATTTTTGACTTAGCAAAGACTCTTACAGAATATCAACTGTTTGAGTTTTATAAAAGCTTTAATTCATCTGCAAATGGGGTACTTAATGTAATGTAAGAAATGATCTTTTCTTAAGGCGTGATGACTGACTGACGGATCACTCAAATCGGGTCTGTATACTGAGCATGTTTGTGAAACAGGAAGCATGTGTCTGACTTACTGACTTACCTTGGGGAGACCTACTGACTCCATGGCTCGGAGCCACTGCACTGTGTTGTCGGTGTGTCTGAAGTGCAGCCCTTTGCTCTGAAGGTGGAAACAGGGTGAAAACAGGAGCACAGACATACAAATGTAGACATATCAGACACAAACCTCAAAGTCAAGCTTATTTACAGCTTATTTTTCATAATGTGTACCACTTATCCTTGCATCTTTACCTATACAATTGTTCCTATATTGTGTTACTGTAGTACTCTACATGTCTCTGCAATTTGACCCCTGGGGACAAATAAAGTGTTTTGAATTGAATTGAAAAATCTCATTCAGACATTTTTCTAGTAGGCCCTAACAATCGGCTGCCACTATTTTCCCTTTCCTGTGTAAAGCGGTTTAAAACGGTCAGGAAGTGCCTGACAGATCTGAAAACAGTCTTCCTGACTGCTGAGATATAAACTGGTGAAAAATGCAAATGTAGTATAACTACGCCGTTACCTAAAGAGGGACGATGGAAAGAGTATAAATGCAAAAGAATGGAGGTGTACCTTATAGCGCGCCTGATCTCTGTCGTAGATCCTTTTCTCAGACACCATTTTGGGGGCGAAAAAGTTGGCGAGTTTGCCAAGGTAGACGCCGTTCCTCAGTCCCTCCTCCAGCTCTGTGGTCGGGGGCAAGTCCTCCTCTAAGCAGGCCTCCATCCACCTGAGAGTACACAAATATTGATCTCAGAACAGCCAGAGAATTTTCTCTCTTGCAACCAAACCGACCTCAGTGGAAAACCGCTTTTTGAGGAAGTAATTATACATTTCAAAATAAATGTCTAATTAAAATCTATGTCTAATCTAATCTAATCTAATCTAATTTGCATCTATTCATGGCATAAAGCAGAGAACAACATTATCTCAAATTATTACTCAGCTAGCTGAAGTGAATATATATATAAAGATGAGTAGAAACTATTCTCGGGAAGTACAGAGCTCAACTCATCAATTCAAGTGACTGGATAGAATTTCCAGTTAAATCACCGTGACTATTACAATTTTGTCCCTCTCTGTAATATTTAACAGCATGCTATGGTTACAGTCAGGGTATAAACAAACACCTATGTTTACCCTGCCACCTGAGATCTACTACTACAGACTGCAGTGCAATTTATGAGGTGGCTGAATGCCTGCATGTAGTCAGCAAGTCAATATTGGCTTTTCCTACACCTGCTGCCCTTCTGATCCAAGCAAGAACTAAAGACTGGGCCAATAACACACCCCTTGCTGTCTTTGATCTATAATACACACTGTTGGTGGGACAATAGGAATATGATTTTATTTCGAAGTATGCCATCTTTAAATGAATGTTACAGGACAACACAGGCAACCCAACTCCAGGATACAATATTAATTGATTGTGTCAGCGCTGCTATACTTAACTGAAATGTTTTTTGGTTAAACAGAGCAACAAAGTAGTGTGTAGGCCAGTGAGAACTGGGCATTGTTACAGGAAGCACCCACACTGAGCCCAGCATGCTTTAGGAAGGGGGCAGTGGAAAGACATACAGGCTGAGCTTTGGGAGCAGGTTAAAGGTTAAAGGTTAGACTTACTTGTCGAGTGGACAATGTGAGGTTAGAGATGTAAACAGTGAGCAAATCTACTTCAATTAGTCTAAAGCCTCACTGATCACTGGTGAAGGTGTGAAGGTGATTTTTTAATCTCTACAAGGGATGATCACAGATTTGTTTGACATCAAGAGAGACACTAAAAAATGTAACAGAGCATATTCAGATGTTAAAAATAATAATGAGGACCTTCGTTCAAACTGATGTAATTTTCCTTTGAAAGGTTCAAGAGCAGCGTCAGAGCAGCTTTTTCTGCCAGACTATTCCCAGAGAGGTTAGGAAAAACCCATTCCAAAGAGCTAGTGAATGATTTATGGTGAATCATCAGGGTCTGAAAATCTGTTACACATTATCTTACTGCCTGGAAGTGACTTCAACTTAACCTTTACCTTTATTAGAGTCATACATACATGAAATTTGGCCTCTGCATTTAACCCATCCTTAGGCGGGCTGCTGTAAAGCACCCAGGGAACAACTTGGGGTTCATTGTCTCACTCAAGGACACTGCAACATGCAGACAATAGGAGCCAGGGATCAAACCACAAACCTTACCGTTAAAGGATGACTACTCTACCCACTGAGCTGCCCATGTGCCCTAGTGACACCATATTCATCATCATGGCTACACCTCAAAATCCCCAAACTTATGTGTTATGTTTTTACCTTTTTGCTCATCATCTTACACCTCTTTATCCTTTATCTAGTGTACAATGCTCAGTGATTTAGCTTCCTCATGTTCATTTGTTTTATGGCTTTTATTCATACCAGCAGCTCCTACTCTACCTTTCCGTCTGCCAAGCAATAAAGCGTTCCCTCCCACATGCATGTGCACACAGACACCTTGTTTAGGTTAATTAAGGCCGTGTGGGTGCACAAAGGATCTAGTCTGCCAAAATTTGTGTCAGCACATTAAAAGGACAACCACAACACATCATGCACTATCAACACAAACCCAGTGGAGAGCGTAGGCTAGGCACCTTGAGGAATAGAGCGTCCTCGTAACCAATTAGATCGGCTGATGCTGTAGATTATGCAAGAAAAAAGACCTCTGCCATACTTCAGTGTTTATTAGAATGGAGAGTCGTTGCATTTTCGCTGTAAAACCTGGTGTAAAGCAGAACATTCATATCTCCATTGAAGTGACGTATCAATGGAGGGGATTAAATGCAGATAATAGTCAAGATAACGGAGGAAAAAAAAAGGTCTGTTTGGCGGGAACATAGTCATAAGGAACATCCTGCATGGGTGACAGAGCTCTCCTGTGAAACTTCACTTCCTGTACTTAAAACAATGTCTCCTTGTCTCCTGAAGCAGGACAGGCTAGCACTCCTGTTTACAACCCCTCCAAAGCAGGCCTTCCTGTCATTGTCCGATCCGCGACTCGCCGGGCAAAACAAAACACAGCTTCCCCCGTCAACACAATATTAGTTAATCTCCTTTTGCTTTCAGTTACAGTGTTTCTGACTACATACCGAGGGAGTGAATTCACAAAAGGATCATTAGTGCAAGAAATTTTGTGAATCGGACTTTGAGACGGAGCAGACAAGTGATGCACAATTCACGGTGCTATCAGCAGCCGCGATCTATTCTTTGTGGATTCGTCCTAGAGTGTCTTCTGAAGGCTTGCGTCATGTACCTTAGTCATGCTGGTCATGAGTTTGTGTTTGCGTGGGTGCCTGTGTGTGTGTGTAATGAGAGAAATTTAGCATATGTGGTTGGGTAGGGTGTGTTTGAGAATTAGGATAATATCTTTTACTGGAAAATAACATGCTCTAGATATCCTGGGTTGGACCCGTATCACAGCAAACCAGAATGGTTCCCATCCAAAAAAAAGCTACAAATTAAACTGTCGACTGTTTACTCTCTGGTGAGAGGACAAAGTCTCATTGCTGAAACTACTGTGAGCATGTGTGTGTGTTTAGTAAGGAGGGTGTGTCTATCAACTGACAACACCACCAACAGTTAAGACCAACTTAGCTCTCTACCAAGTGCACTTAAGGGGACTTTGAACAACAAAGCACGTGGGCAATCTACTATGTAAAGAACTCCGGGCAAATAGGACATCAGCAAATTAGACAATAAAAGTTAGTTTTGCATTTTGCATGCATTACAACGACTATCCTGCAGTTGACCCTAATGTCATTTAAGGCATTGGAAGCAAAGCAACAATCTTTCCTCTCTTTCTGTTGTGTCACACCTTGTTATCAGTGAGGATATTTTCATTGAAACTGCTGGTTGCTGTCTATTTGTTCATGCCGCTCCACCACTGGTGCACTGGATAAAGGTTCCAGTTTTTAACAGAGAGCAAAAGGGCATTTTAACAATGACTTACAGTTAACAAGGGATCTAAAAGACAGAGGTCAAAGGACACACTGGGACACCGTAGTTAATGATATGAGTGATACCCAAGCTTTTCCTGCTATGACAAGTCAAATTGTCTGCTGTGAAAAAGGCCTTTACCGACACTGCAGATCAGATTGGGATGTCATTAATTATGCTATTGACATTTTAATAAGTCCACTGTCAAAAAACTGGACATGTGACATCTACGAGTTTAACAAACAATCATCTTGCTATCTAGAATTTCATAAAATCGGACTTTCCCACGTTTCCCAACTGTTTGTTTGGCTACAGATTACTTGATTATGTTGGAGGAGCAGTACGTGTTTTTTCCCCATTTATTGAATCACTAAGGACATTTCTTGGCAGCTTCTGATGTCCTGGAGTTATGGGTTAACTGAACAAACACATGCAGTGTTAACACAAATATAGGTGGATAATGAAACTAGGTCTCTTGTAAGATCATAACCCAGGTGTACTAAAAGAGCTATTTCTACATGGTTGGCTTTTTTCAGTGACTCCTGACCCCAGAGAGCGGAGCCTAATCCCACACTCTCTGTAGTAGTTGACAGCTTCATTAGCAGCTGGCTTAATCCTAATCTAAGGTGACGGCTTTCCCAGAATAGAGGTTCCATTCTACAATTGAAAGGAGCGTAGAAAAAAGTCAGTAGCGCTGGGATCATTGAATAAAATGAAGCTAGAAAGTGAAAGTGTGTGTATGCGAGTGTTAAACAGTGGTGATTTTAAGGTTGCCTGTGGAGTGATACTAAAGCACCTGTTCCTTAAACTGCCTCTGTGCAGCTGAGCTAGCCCTCCACTGAAGTTTTTTCAGCACACTAAAAAAAAAAAAAAAGGAAAAATGTGTGATGATCTAGGCGTGGTCCGATTATGATGGTTGACTGAACCTGTGCTCAGTCTAGCCTCCCTGCCCTCGTAGACCCTTATTATCCTGTGACATAAGCAGATAATTCAGGGCTATTCAAATAGTCTTCACTGAGTCAAAGTGCAAGTTCAGTTGTCAAACAATAATCTATCAGGAAATGCTGATGTGAATGACGCTCATATAAAGAGTGTCCCAAGAAAAGAGCATGATTGCTGAATCACCACTGGAATGCTGTTGCAGTACAGTACAGTGTTACAGTAGGTTCAAATCAATCTTTGTGTGACAGGGTGGGGTTGTCACAAAATCAGTGTATTCAAAGGAGGCATGGTTACACTTCCTGTTCCCTCCTATTTCGGATGAAAGCTCTTAAAAAGAAGACAGGAAGTGGTTTTTGCTTTTGCACGGGCACCTCACAAGATGGTTTTATGTTGTCTTCAGCATGACATCATTTTTGAAAGATTCTTGTGAAACTCATTGCAAGCCATTAGAAACAAAAATTATAATAATTATATAATTATAAGAATTATCAACAAACCTTCTAGATTTTTAGTTTATTATTTGATTATTTCAGCGATCAGCGGATTAGTTGAAAGGAAACCACTCAGTCAGTACCTCCCATTTCTTAATCACCCACGTTCTCATGAATGCTTACAGCTCCGTGTCATCATCTCACGTGCACACCCTTTATCTGTCATTACAGCTCCGTGCTACTACAAACATTATTTAATTTGCAGACTACTTTGTTCCCTTATTATCATATTCCCCTCACTTTCTCTCCACCACTTCATTTCTCAACCATTCCCTGCTGTTTTTATAATGTTCGTTAAGCACACAAACTTATAACACAGAACTGTTCTACATGATCAAACATTAAACAAAGCGAAGCCTTGACCCAAGAACACGCCCAAATGTAATTCCTCCGAGCTCTGAGTTGTGACAAAGTAAACACCATAAAAGAAAGTGGTTGCCTTTAATCAGCATGTGCCATTAAGCTCCTCTTATCTTCAAGGTTTTTTCCCTCCTCCCGTCTTACCGTTTGGCCTCCTCCAGGTGACACAGGTACTCGTAGGCGATGTTCTGTCGTCTCCTCTCATCCATCTCCTCCGCCGACAGCCTCTCGTCGTCCTGGATGGCTAGAAAAGGCACACAAATTATGTCACAATATGGCAAATGTAAACAAAATCATTCATCACATGAGACCAAACCTTATTATATGTGTTAAAGAAAAAAACTTTAATAATGAATGTTATTCGTTTTTAATTAAAGCTTGTTTAATAACATTTTATATTGAATTATAGTTCAGTATCCAGATCCGTGTAACCTGCATTAGTCATTCACAATTACTTGGGTGTGTTTTATATTCATATAGTCAGTTATCTTGACACAGATAACATGACACAGCTTATTCACACAAAAGGCTATTTCAAACATTACACAGCAAACAAATAAGACACTCTTAACACATGATGATACAGAACAGGTTATACAGTACTATGACTGTAAAGAATCTCCTCAAAGGAAGCTGTTCATTAGACTGACATTAACGTTTCAAGGGAACTGACATGTACAAGTACTATACAGCAGGCTTTCAATGTGAAAGACTGAGAGGATAATTCTTGCTAAAAGGGAGTTTATTTTGACTGAAGGGCTCTTGAGTGCCTCTTAGAAACTGAACTACATCCCATGCCCCGATGAACCCTCGTCTGAGGAAGATGAAACAGCCGTGTCAAAGTGGCTGCAGTGGGGTGCCCCGACTGACAAGTGACTTCTGCTGAGAGTTGACCTTTACCTGCAGCTTAATGAGATCTCCTCCCCCCCAGCGCTCTAATCCAATCAAATCTCTTTATTTCTGGCTGACTGAAGGGACAATCTCAGGGGCTCAGAGCTTTCTCTCACTAGACCAAGCACCATGTCCTGGGTTTGAGTGCAGGCTAGCAGCGGAGATTTCACAATCTGTATTAGGGTGTAGGACATCAAGTAAGACTGAAAAATACACATGCTGTATACACACCCATGAGTCAGAGTCAGTCTATCTTGTGTACATGGGTTGTATGAATATTATACCTCTAGTGATGCCAACTTAAACTGGTTAAACTGGTTAAACCGGTTGATTGATTAGCCTAAACAATCTAATCCCAATGCCCAGTAGGAGGGCAAAACATTAGCCTTGGTCGCCACGGTTTACCATGGCCAAATAATAACATGAAGGCAATTCAGCCGTTTACGAAAAGTTGGAGATCTGTAATTCTTACTTAGAGCTGTGCTTCAGTTCCTTGATGCTGTAATGTTGTTTTGGAGCATTTTATGCCTGGAAATTGTATCTTTATTTATTGAGTTTGGAGCTGCGATGTGGAGTACAAGACAAATTACCCCCACGGGGACATTTAAGTTCAACCTCTCAAGCACTCTCTGTTAAATTCTGCCTATTCATCAGCCACCTGCATAGACATCCGTTCACTCGGTCTCAATAGGAGGCTTGACGTAATACTACTCACATGTGAGAAGAGAAACAAGCTAAACACACACACAAAATGGGGTGTCCAGCCTCCTGGGTGAAATGCCCTAACGCTTCATGAGCACAGTATCTGTCCATCCAACCACAGATCAGTGGCCCAGCTGTGCAGCTGTGACCTGGATGCAAATGTGTATGAACACTCATGTCAGGTTTAAAACAGCCCCAGTGCAGCCATTACACACACACTACCTCCTCCACTGACTCACTCACACACTTCCTGGAAGAGCCTGTCTGAACTCTTTTACTGAGCGTTATATTTAACCCCTCAGGATGCGTTTGTTGCTTTTGTGTGTCACAGGATCACCGGACCTAAGTTATGGGCTCCATGAGTATGTGTCATGAGGAGGGGGGTCGAAGGGAAATTACAAATCAAGACTTTGCTTTTGGGTCATAAACTAAGGTTAGTCTGACATTTATTGAAATTAATCTCAGGGAACGACTTCGCTTTGGTCCCATAACAGCACTTGCAAGTTAAAAATGCATGCAGGGGGCACCATTACACAATGACAAGGCCTACAAATTAAAGATATAGCTTGTTGGATAATATAAGACTACCCTTTCTCACAGTCTTTGCAACAAAATACTCATTCTTTGACACACCTCCCTTTGGATGCACAGTAGCCAAACATCCATCACACAGCATAAGATAAGGTGGTTTGCATGCAAAGACAACTGATCAATGAAATTCAATGGGACGAAGTCAGAGGCACAAAAGATTGCAATGATGACATAATTGATTGGTGTTATCTCTCAAAAGTTGCACTTTGCCCACAGATGTTAGCCAGTGACAAGATCTACATACAGTTAACTCTGACTTGAAGTATTTTTGCAGACTTTAGATGTGTTTTTTTTCTTTTATATCAGTTACATTCTTAACATACTCATGGAGCCAGGTCTCAGCAGCAGTAAAACCCCACCAGGTTAATGGTTAACCTATGAGAAAATGCCTTATGTGTAGACAGGCTGATAAGCCAGCCATTAAATAAATAGATAATAAAAATCACTGTGGTGCAGTTGGGGCACTTTGAAGGAAAAATACTATTCAAAAGTCACATTTTAGGGGAGTTTGCAGCCCCCAAAAACCCCACATACAACCTGGACCCTGAACGTACCAATGTTAGACTTATTGGCTTTAATTTAACAACCAGGATGTGACATTCTCTTCATTGATAGTTTTTTATCACTCTCACATCATATTTTATTTATATTATTCTATATTGTCATGGCTCGACACACCTACTACTACTACTACTACTACTACTACTACAGGTATCCTGTTGTTCAGAGGAGCCAGGTGCTGCTTTAAACCACCTGCTGCTCATCAAACATCCCCACAAACAGGAGTTAACACTTAAGAGTTATAGAGAAAGTGTTACTTACTTCCATAGCGCGGCTTTTGAAGAGTTGCGGTTTCTTCATGGTGCATCTTGCGTCGTTTCCTCCTCCACTTGTTAACTCGTCTGAAATGGAAACAACTTCACGCCACGAGCTGACGTTACAGCAACCCAGCCAGCTATATGCCGCGCCTCTCAGGATATATTGATATGAGTAAATAACTGGAGAGAAAAAAAACACCGAAAATGGGCTCACAACAGTCTCCAAAACGTTTCATGAAAGTGCCAACCCTCTGCAGCACTTTGTCACTTGCAGCAGACGAGCCCCATCATGGTGTGCACTTCTTCTTTGGCTTTGACTCCTGAACAAAGTGTTTGTGTTATCTTGCCCCCTCTAATGCTCTGAAGTGAGATGATTGACGGGACAGGAGATGGACATTTTGAGCACCTTGCGCCACCTGCTGGTCAAAACAAAAGGTGCTGCATTCACTGCCACTGGGGAAAAAAAGGTAAATAATACCACACCTCTACGGTATTGCATTAATATCTCCTTCTGTATAGCTGTACTGTAACATTATTCTCCTGTTCGGTCTGTTTTATTTAATCCCAGCTAACATTTGTATGTTGGGCCCATGTGGGTAGTAAATGGGCTGAAAAATGGGCCCTATATGGGATTGTCTATAGGTTTCATAATGACCCCATGTCAATTGCCCTTGTGGGTTTCATGCAGGAGTACACTGGGTGTTATATGGGCTCAATCTTGGCAACATAAACCAAAACACATCTCGGCCCTAGGTTTAAAGGTCCCATATTATAAAAAAGCGAGATTTTCATGCAGGTTTAAATCCTATATAAATACTGTGAAAGTATCGAAACACTCAATCCACGGGGAAATACACACAGCCCGTATTCAGAAACTCTGCATTTGAAACAAGCCGTCAGGATTTCTGCCCATTCGTGATGTCACGAATATACAATATTTAGATTCTTGACACAATTTTAAACCTAAAACATTCTAAATGTGTCCCAGTTTATTCCTGGTTGCAGTGTAATGTGAATGTCATCAGCTGACAGGAAGTACACATGGACCCAAGCTGTTGACTAGCAATGTTAACGCAATTCTGTTGCAAGTCCGTCGAAATGCGCTAAAACGGAGCTTTTCAGACAGAGGTTAAATACAGGTATATTCAGGTCGACAGTATGAGGAAAATAAAGGGGTTTTTTTTACATTAAAGCATGTAAACATGTTCTAGTAGAAACACAAAATACAAGTATGAACCTGAAAATGAGCATAATAAGGGACCTTTAAGTTCTATGTGGGAACCAGATGGGGACTACATGGCCTGAAATATGGGTTGTAAGTGGGTTTGTCCACAGTTTCCATGTTGGCCCCATGCACTAATTTCCCAGTAGTGACCCAACCAGGACCCACACAGGTAGCCCACATGTACTTAGTTGATCCAAGCGGGCCCCAGATAAGATGACCATGTTGGGCCCATACCCATTTGGTACCCAAGTACCCCCAGCATAACCCATGTGGGGCCCACATAACCATGTTGGCTGGGATGTAAGCTTATTGCTCTCCTACATTTACATATTTTGACATGTGCTTTTTTTAATACTACCCTGTGTTTCTTTTATAGCGTATCCTTTTGCCTTATTATCTTACATAAAGCACTTTGAACTGCCTTGTTGAAAAATGCTATACAAATACATTTGTCTTGCCTTTTAGTCAGTTAATAATTTCAGTACCTAACTTCCTCCACTAAGTGGCAGCATTAGTTTGAGATTATGAATGGAGTAACACAACTGCATACTGCTATGTGTTTCTCTGCATGTAGGCTACTTACACTCAACTACCTAGTATGATGTGTGGTGTTTCTAATATTTTGTCTACTTCATTTTAGATTTTAGATAATATTAGATTGTTTTCTCAGTATAGAATATAATTCAACAGCACCACAAACTACAGTACAGCCTCCAAAATGGCCATAAAGTTGAATCAGTATCTCTCTTTAGTAAACTGAATATTAAAACCTTCATAAAGATAGGATTTCTTGCATTGCACAGTTTTATATTACATTTTTACCTGATAAACTGACAACTAAGCTTATTTCATGTGTTTATCTTATATGTGCGTGTATGTACCCATGAACACATGCAAAAAAAGCTACTTGAACAAAAGGCAAAGTTTGCACTCCAAGTCTGCGTTCGCACAATTTCTCCACAAGATTGTGTGTTTGTTATAAAATAATGTAAAATAAGGACTCAGTCTTGGTGCAAATGTCTACATCTATACAGCAGGTGATGTAATACTGTATATAAGATTCATTTTATTCTGAAGTTTGAATAAGGGTTGTGAAATAAAAGCACAGCCTCATTTGCTAGAGAACATAGCTTTTATTGTATACATGTTCAAAAGCAGCACAGTCTGCAGTCCCTGCCTTTCCAGTTTATTCACAGGGCATCATTTGGCAAATATTTCTTCACATATTTTCACACTTATGGACCTCTGAACATACAGCTCAGCCATCCGATGACTGGCAGGCCCTTCACAATAATATACACAGCTTTATTCTCCACGTACATTTGATTACCTCCATAAAATGGATGAACAGAACTTACAAGAGTGATACATTCACATTTTTCCTCAACAAAAATCAGAATATTGCCATCATTTTCTGCCAGAAGACTTTACAGTAAGAACACAAAGTTGAGCACAAAAGAAGAAAAGTTTTCTTACATACATGCAAGTTTGTGCGCGCGCACACACACACACATACGCACGCACACACACACACACAGAGTAGCAGGTGCGTAGGGGCTTAAAGCCAAGGACACACTGAGATGTGATACAACAGAGACACAGTAGATGGTTTTATCGCTTGGACAAAGCAGGAGACACATGAGTCGATCAAGGAGCTTATACACATATAACCCAAGTCCACCAATATCAGCTTTGATATGTACATTATTTACACTCACACACACATACAGTACTCTCTCTTATACACGCACACACATAAATACAGTACATTTAAGCAATACCCCAAAACACCTCAAACATAACAGGTAATATAAGTTCTCCCCAATGTAACACAACAGGTAGATCTGCCACTAATTCATGTTTTAACTCATCCAGAAACACACAGATCAACTGACGTAGTGTTGGATTGACGCTGAGCAAAAGTAATTCGTTTTTATATCAGTGCATTTATTTAGAATACTTTTGTTTAAAAAATATTGAAATTACATGGTCAAAAAATATCTGTTGCTCAGTAGCAGCACACTTCAGAATGTATTTTCCAACTGATTTTACAAAATCTGAGAAAAGTTGGGTCCATGGAAATGGATGCACATGTACAGTACCACTTTGGAAGCCTTTGTTGTAGTTGTTGTTGTTGCTGTTGTTGTGTAGCCTTGACAAAGCCAACTGCAGTGCAACTGTGCAAGGGCAAACTACCTCTACGCTGCAATCACAGATACCACAAATACACAGAAAAGCAGGAGGACGCTGGCTGTTAGCCACAGAAAATATAATCCATGTTAAACAAGACTGAGAGCAACTGAATCGTTATGTTATATCTGAAAAAATGTCAATATCAATTTGAATTTTGAAGAGGTATTTTGACACTTTGAAAATAGCAACGTGATGTTATTATTATCCTTTAGCAGTATGCACTGAGGTTCCAATGTTGAAAGACAAGATACATAATAGCGAGTACAAGGTAGGTCATGTTTTCAAGTGTGAGATTATGGCAAAATTAGATTTTAGACAAAATGCTGGCAAGTCACAGCAAATGACAGAGCTCAAATTTATCACCCGGTTTTGAATTTGTTTCACAACTTGAAATGTAACAAATATGCAAACAGAATTTCTGTTAAATATCTCCAAGATGATTTAGAATATAAAAAAAATAAAAAAATAAAAAAAAAAGCCAAAAGGTTTCCGTATGACACTTTTTCATCATGGGTGGCACCAATTAGCCCTCATAAAGAGGTGGTTGTCATTTACATTATTACTTTGTAGTCATGCTCGGTAACATTTGATCACGTTATGATTCATTGTTACCTATTGGAACAATTGGAATTGTTTTTCAGGAGCGGAAGAGGCTTATCTCACCAAAATAAAAGTTCTATAAAAATAGTGATGTCAAACAAAAGAAATGAGTTTTAGACCAAAAAAATAATGAACACCTTAATAAGATACTGGCCATATATTTCACATATATACACACAAAAACAGCATGATTATTTTATCTATTTACTTCCTATTCAGTTTCTGTCTGTTCCTTATAACCTTTGGACACCACATGACTATGGGCAGACTGCTCCAGTTAAGGAGAGGCACATTTAAAAAAGGCCATTCAGTATTTTTAAAGGAAGCAGCATGACATGTCATTATCAACGCCACTGCCACAAGCAAAGATCCAACACAAAGCTAAATGAGAAGAAGAGCTCATCAGAGAGCCTTTGGGACAATAACACAACACATGGATGGGGACCTGGAGTACCAACATTTGGATAAAATGAATAATTCATCATTCCAACTTCCACAATAACACAAAGCAAAAGAAGAAAAATCAAATTAGCAGCCTCAGATTCAACATAGCTACCATACAATTATTGGTACAAGAAAATACAGTTTTTCAATATGGCCTTTTTGATTTTATGGTTGGGTAGGTAATGCAAAGGGCTTGGCGTTGAATCTATTTTGAAAAGGTCACAGATGTCTGAGCAAATGTCATGTAAAATACAGTTTATTTAGGTATCAGTCTATTTTAAGACATGTATTTGCACATAAAATATATCCGTGTGGCTGTTTATGTATTGGTGTTGGTTGTCTTCCTGCACACCGTCTACAACATGTCCTGTGTACTTGTGAGTGTTGTGGACAAGCCAGCTGTCATACAGCTGTGTCGTGTGTCCGCTCCGTCTGATCATCTATTCCCTACCTTGTCACACAGAAGGTTGTCTGTGCTCATTACAGCTTGTTTATCACTTTTCTCCCCATCTGGCTTGTCCTAATAAGACTGTATCAATATTAAAAGCCTTGAGCTTCAACCATGCAGTGACTCCACACTCTCAGGTTATGGCTGCAGCTGGAAGGGGGCCACCAGTCACTGAAGAAAAACTCCACCAAAGTCTCAAAACCTGTGCACACTCTCAGCTGTCATGTGAAATCTCCACACAATACATTCACAAAAAGGCTGAGCTTCTTATTGACCAACAAGGAATCTAACGAGTTTTGATTTGTATGATAAACCTAAACATTAGCGAAATGTGATGAATAGTGTTGAGATATGTGTGAACCAAGCCATTTGCACTCCTTGCTCAACGCTCCCTGGGCTTCTTCCTCTCGGATTCACCCAGGTTTTATCCAGGTTTTTTAATCCCAGCTGCTGAACGCCGAGTCGCTGTTACATGAGGACATTCACCTTGGTGTCAGGCAACCGGAGCGCAACTAGGCCTCCCCCGACGAGCACAGACGAGGCCATGAGGATGGGGATGGCCTTTGTGATGCCGACAAGAGAACCAAAAATCAGGTTCCCCAAGACTGCAGCCAGCTTACACAGGGCGTTGCAGAACCCAAAGCCTGTTCCTCTGATGGGGAGAGAAGAATCGGGGACAGGAGGAGGTAGAGAAGAGAGAGAAATGTGTTAAAGTTGACTGACTCACCCTTGTGTTTTATGTGGGTTTCTGTCCACTAGATCTAAATCCATAAAACAACTATGTACTCATCCATTGTTTGTCTTCTCACCTCCTGACCGTAGGGAATGACTCAGTCGTGACCACATCCAGGGAGTTCCAGGCAGAGATGCTGAGGCCGTTGTAAAGGCACAACATGAAAATCATCATGGACTCACTGGTGCCGAACCACAAGAAGAAACAGCTGATGCCTGAAAGGACCATGGAGCCACCTGATGGACGCACAAAGCAAGAGTTAGTGCAAGTGACATTTATTTGACTAATGTTCAACTGAATTATAGGGTCTAACCAAAATTGCCTCTCATGCTCAATGATGGATGCCACATCCATACCATGAATCATTTCAACATCCAACAGTCGATTGTAAAAACCAATTACTCAAGTGCTCACACACACAAACGTGAACCTCACTCACACACCCCCTGTTCTTACCTAACATGGACAGACGCCCAATTTTGTCCATGAGAAGGGCGGACACGATGTTGCCGGGCAGAACGGCCAGCGTCCCCAGGAAATTGATGAAGTAAACCCAGTAAGCACTGTAGTCATCATCAAACGTCATCTGGCATCCTTTCTTGTTGTGGGTGAATGTACTGTTCACCACCTCGGTGCCGTCTATCAACTTGGCATCATCAATGTCTGCCCAAAGAATGCAAAACAGAGCCAATCACAATGCAGTATATTGTCGTCTTGCCTCACAGCATTTTTGCAAGTAAGAAAACTATAACATGAAAAATGGTTACACCCAAGACTTTATTGAAATTATGAAGGATATCTATGTAATGGAGAAATTGATGCGTAAAGTGTGCAGATTATTATCATATTGGGTTAAATGGATACAATATTACTTAACTAAATAATTCCCCTACCGTTGCCATCTATAGGAAATCAATGAATGTGATTTTTTTCTGTGCAGTAGGTTGTATTTCAGTCTGTTCCCAACATCTCCTTTCCTGTTTTTTTTGTTTTATCTTTTTTCTTTTCGTTTCAAATGTTTGCTTGTTTATTCATTTATTCAATTTTATTAATTTAATTTTATAATTTTTTTTGATTGTATGTTTTATTTTGCTTTGTACTTTTTTTTTCATTTACAGTTTGTGCTCATATATTTGCAAATATATAAAAGAGTAATGATGAGAAGGGTCTATGGTGAAATTAAATTCTCTCAATAAAAACTATTAATGGAAAAAGAAAATGTTCTTTTTCACCATGACCCAATTAAACCTGCTGAATCTAATGATCAGAAATGACAAAACATACCACTCTAGCTGTGTATTCATGTCACAGTTAGGAATATTTAACATTACATCGCACCTGTGTTGTAGAAGAAAGCATCAATGAAGGTGCAGTTGCGGAAGAAGGAGCCCACCGATGTCACATCATCAAAGTAGCAGTTACGAAAGGTAGAGTCGATGAAGGTGACGGACCTCAGCTTCATGTTGATGAATCTGAAGAAGCACAGTTACATTCTGCTTTTGTAAAACTCTAACACAGTATAATAATCCATCTATTCATCCATCCAAGCCTGCTGTAAGGTGACTTGTCCTACCGGTCGTTGATGAAGAGGCCATTTTTGTGTATCTGGTTCTCCAGAGTGAAGTTGAAGGTGAAGTCTTCAATGCGTTCGTTGTTGTGTATCTTCACTTTGGAGGCATACTCATCAGCCTGAAGGTGTTTGATGACATCAGGGAACCAGACTGACAGGCCATAATACCTGCAACCAGAAGCATACAGTCAGATCAAGAATCAATTGATCAGCCAAAGAATATTGATTTTAGAGATCTGACTTCACATGGACAGATACACTCTTCCATGTGCAGTCAGATGCAGTAGAAGACCAGGAGACACTTGTGGTTGCTGTTTGAGTCTAAAGAGTGTTTTCAGGTTGTTTTTTTAATCTCTGGCTGCTTTCACTCCTATCTCTGCTCTCGCTGAGACACCAATGGACCAGTATTGATCCGACAGACTGTGATTGATTCCGAAACCATGCAACTTCTGCACAGCAGAGAAATCAAGATGACAGAAATGCAATTTGGCCGCAAGCCCGACTGCCTAGTGCCATTATCTGACCAGCGAAATTAGACTTGTCTATGACACAAAATGACATCAGGAGGAAGCTCACCCGAATGACAGCGTGAACCACACTATGGCTAGTCGCATCATGTTTTCTCGCATAGGGTAGTTGAAGCACTTCATGAGATTCAGATAGATCTAAAAAGAGATAAGAGACATATTACACATATATGTGATGAAAAGTGGATAGAAATTCATAATAAGAAAGAAAATGAACAAACAAGTAGCTTTCTGCTGCAATTAAATGAAAAGACAGATATGTACCCCGTGTATTTCAGCCTTTATCCTAAAGAAGAACTTGGAAAATCGGTTGCCAGACTCTGACTCCATTTCCACCAGTTCATCCAGCTGTTTGGGGATCTTAATCCTGTTTACCTGAGTAACCAAGAAAGAAAATGATGATCACAGTAATAATACAACAGGTACATTCAAGATGCAAGATTAAAAGCACATGATAACTGTAATGAAAATCAATGTAAACAGTGTGTACTACAGTACATGATCAATTGAAGAAACGTGTGTTGACTAAGAGGCTTTCCCAAAGTGCAGCTCACGAAGCAAATAAGCCTGAACGACACAAAACAGCTTTCAGAAGCTTCATAATTCAGATATGATCCTGCACAGTGAAAGCGTTAAAACCTGTCCCAGCGGTGGCAGAATATAAGCCTCTTTGCTTCCTTAAGCATCAGGAAACCCTGCCAAGACAGCACACGGCAGAGACAAACACTCACGGTGAAGACTTTCTCCGGCTGCCCACGCGCTCTCATGTTTGTGTCGTGGATCTGTTTGAGGATCATCCAGGCTTCATCGTGCTTCCCCACCTGACAGGAAGGAAAGAGAGACGGTTAATTCATGGGATCAGCAGTGGTCTCGCTCACTCAGGGACAGCACCACATCCACGATCGTACACACTGTTCCTTTGATTTTTCCAAGATGGGTCAAAATGATGAAAGTCACGACAACGGTGACTCATTTTACTTCAAAGGGTAATTATCCTGCAGCAGCAAACCTACTGTCACGGAGCTCCAAGCTTCTGTTTTTTGCAGACACATATACGGCCTCCTCCAAGGGTTTTAGATGACTCACACTGTTTGGTCTGATCAAACATCTGTTGGGAACTGTCCAAGTACTCTCAATTTGCCTGACGTATTACTCCAGAGATGTTGAATGTAAAAAACTGATAAGCCCAGACAGTTGGTGACAATGACACAGCACCGCGGGGCACCATTCTTGAAGATACAACTGCTGCAGCAGATTTCATGAGGGATCGGAACTGTTTCTTAATCTGCAATAATTAAGGAAAACAGCATTACCTCAAGGTAGAACCTGGGACTTTCGGGCATGAAGGTAAGCGCCACCACAGCACACACACAGGGCAGGGCACAGACGACCACAAACACTCTCCAGCTGTGAAACTGGTACGCTGAACCCATACTGAAACTCCAACCTGTAAACGGTGGCATACAACACAAACAATAATCAGATGGATGACCTGGCAGAATAGGAAGTGAATGCATTTAAATATTTGATGAAAACATGACATGTGCTTCGTTTACATTTTTTTGCAAACACTGCTGCAATAGTGGGTAACATTATGTTGGATGCCAATATAATATGTTGCATATATCTGACACTGAGTTGTGTCTTTACCAGCCGTGACAGATGCTGGTATTGTTTTCACCTTATGAGTCTGTGCGTGAGTCATCACAGCAAAATGTGGTCCTGGAGCAACCTTCTGTAGCAGGAACTATCCAAAGGGGGTTTTAAATACATTGCCAGATGTTTATATTTCTGTCTGTCAGTGTGTCTGTCGACAGGTTTGTCACCGTGATGGCATCACAACCGTGCAAGATGCAGTGTAGTTGAGATCAAGTTTGAAGATGGCCGTGGTCCGAGCCAAGGAGGCCAAGGGCCCCCCCTCACACACACACACTCTCACACACACACTTTACACCCCTTGCCCGATTTGGCACAAAACTTTTCAGGTATTTAGTTGAGATCAAAATGAAGGTCAACTTTGAAGATAGGTGTGGTCCGAGCAAGGGTGCTGGAAGATAGGGGGGGTAGGAAGTGGGGAAGAGGTTATTGGCCCCCCTCATTTTACGCCCTTGGTCTGATTTGGCGTTGCGGCTGCTGTGATCCCAACGCAAGACGGTCTCTAGTTTTGTTGATGCAGCTTATCCATGTTTGGCATATTGTCATGATTCTAAAGAGTATTTGTCATCTTTGAAACACTAATAATTGTCTCATGTTAATCTGAAAGCTCACAAATCAAAGTACTGTTTTCTCACAAATGCTGCTAATTATGCTAACTATGGCACTACTTTGTTTTGTACTACTTTCATTTAGTTTTGCTGATAAATACATATGTTGGTGCCTTACTATAATATAAAATATTCAAGTGATCCTGAAATAAATCACTGTTAATGGTCATAACTGCACCAGACCACAATTCACAAAGTGTCTAATTGATGAATTATACACTAATCCTCAGTGCACCATTTGAAGCCAGCAGGTGGCTATTTATCCAATCTTCAGCTCACAGGGGCGTAATAAAAGCAAATATGATTACTTACAGTACTAAGTCTTGAACTAATGCTTTGAGGGAAGCAGAGACTAAATAATATTAAGTTTAGTGTAGATACTACTGTAGATCCTTATCAGAGGGGGGGCTGGGCCACTTGATCTGAGAGGCTGATTCCAAACGTTATGTGTGAAACTCGTACTGCGAACACAAAGGGGCTGCAAATAAAAGATGGCTTTTAAATGAGAGCACTCCTCGGCCGCAGCAGAGTGATGTGTAAGCTCAGAGATGAATGGCTCTGCAGAGGGAGCGGAGAGAAGTGCACGGGGACGGGTTAATTGAATGTGTAGGAAAGGAATTGAGTGTTTTCTGCTAAGTTAAATCTTGTTGCACCTGATCTCAGCCTGCAGGCACTCTCCCAGACTCATTAATCATTGTAACATGAACACACACACACACACACACACACATATATACACACACGCGGAGGCTTCAACACTCTCACAAAAGGGAGAGATGCACACATATACGCACGTACACAAAAAAACTTGCATTGACAGAGGAAAAGCACAGAAATGAATCACATGAATTACCATATGCAGATGACACTGACACGACTAACATGCTACCATAAAGGCAAACTCCCACCCACACATATGTACATCAATATACATACAAAATAATACATCATGCATTTTCCTTTTCCTTATGCGAAAGGACACCTATTTGTAAGCATTTTCACAAAAGAAATGTAGTAAATCATTCAGTGGAGAAAGGAAAGTATCACATACAGACACCATAAGTTAGAAATAATGAAAGATTTTATCTGTTGTTGCCACAAACAAACAACCTTATTCATGGTTCTTTCTCTGCCAAACAGCGTTTCTAACTAAACGTAAGAATTAGAAATAAGTATTGCTGTAATTCAAATTTGTGGGAGAATATGTATTAATTTTTTATGCAATATTTTATCATTATGCAACTTATACTTAACTCTTATTCATCAGAATATAACATGTGTCTATCCTTTGCACCTTAACTGCAATCTGTATATATGTATATGTCTATTTATACACACCACATATATCTTCATTTGTATATATTGTCTTAATCGGCACTTTACTAGTTCGCACTATGCTTAAATGCAAAACTGCATTTCGTTGTACTTGTACTATTTGCAATGACAATGAAGTTGAATCTAATCCAATCTAATATGGAATTACTGTATTGAGTTTGTTCAGAGAAGAACATTCGTGTATATATACAGCAGTACCAGGACCAGCCAGGATGCAACCACAAATGAACAATGTACTGTATATCTATCTATAGATCCGTATTGGTGCTCTCCTTGACTTCATTTTTTTAGAACTTTTGGGAGGAAGCACAGAGAGGGGTCGCTGTGTCAGTCGTGACCTCCCACGGTTCTCGACAGATCGTGCTTCGTGGAGATGGCGCTCCAAAGGGAATAGCACCATTATCCATCAACAGGCGTAGGAGGGGAGTCAGGGGGTGGGGAGGGGGTTAACGCTAATGGTTATGCCAGAAAAAGGGCTGCTTGGAATTAATCTCACAGCGTATCCCAGTAAAATCCGGCTTTGAAAGCAACGCATATCAGCTGCTAAAAACAACTATTTTCAAAGGGGGGTGGGCGTCTTATAAGTGGTGTAAATGCATCCCAGAGGAGACCAGAGACATGTCTCGGTAGAAAGCAGAAACCAGTGAAAAATAAATAAATAAACATAAAACAAAAACTGCAAAAGGAAATAAGCAATGATTGGGTTTAACTCTCATGGCGTCATCTGCTGGGTAGTATAAGAGTAATGACTTTTGGAGACGACGTCCCGACTGTGTGTATTCCCGC
This sequence comes from Sebastiscus albofasciatus, assembly GCA_916701655.1. Classification (NCBI taxonomy): domain Eukaryota; kingdom Metazoa; phylum Chordata; class Actinopteri; order Perciformes; family Sebastidae; genus Sebastiscus; species Sebastiscus albofasciatus. The sequence goes on along the minus strand of CAKAOI010034453.1, from coordinate 21,321 downwards.
TCACTCCGAGTCCCTTTATTTATTTCCCTGTCTTTATCCGTGTGTGTGCGTGTGTGTGTGTGTGTGTGTGTGTACGTCTGGAGTGACTCAGAGTGAGAGAGAGAAGTAAAGAAAGAAAGAGACAGAGTAACAGAGAGAGAAAGGGAAGGAGTTGTTCAGCAGTGATTGCCTTTTCGACAAAAATGTAGCGTGGCTTCCTGCCCCTCAGGGTTACTGTTTCACCCAGGCCATTGGAAATCTCATTACAGGGATTATGTACATAATTGACTAAGTCTATGGATGACTGACTCTGCAGTGCTACACTATACTTCCAGGAACAAGATACGATAGATAGATAGATAGATAGATAGATAGATAGATAGATAGATAGATAGATAGATAGATAGATAGATAGATAGATAGATAGATAGATAGAGAGAGAGATAGATAGATAGATAGATAGATAGATAGATAGATAGATACATAGATGGATCGATCTACATATGTACCATACAGATATGAGAGTGATATCATGGTTTACAGAAAGCCAAAATGATATAATGCCGTTCGAGTAGTACAAGCAGAGGAATTAAAATTAATTGACAACGATGTGAAGTCCGCTGCGGGGGATTTAATCTTTAATCTGTAGATCTGAGCGGTGTCTAATGAGGTTACTCTCGTGGTGGGCTTTCTTGGCAGCAAGTAAACTCCTCGAACTCTCCCGTCAGTGTGACGAGGATCTGTGCCGAGCAGACCTCCTTCAGGGCCCCAGCTGTGAGTCTGGCAGGGGGGCTTGTGGGAGACATTAGGAGTCAGCGAGTGGATATGATAAATGAGAGCCCTAATGGTGTATTAAACACCAGCGTTGAGGCACTTGTATCATAACTCGTCAATGATACCTTATTCGTTCATAAAGGTATCTCTGCAGGAGGTGTTTCGGCCCATGCATCGTAGTGCTGTTGGTTGCAGGCACTGCAGCACTTTAGTGAAAACATTAAAAAAAAAAAAACGCTGGTGAGCGCTGGAGTATGTATGCAAGACACGTATAGTTTCCTCAGAGAGAAAGAGAGGCGGAGTGGTAGTGAGCGTCAGAGAGAATAAGAGCAAAGTAAGGCCACTACCATCCCTTCAATACGATATCAGCAGATCTGACAGCAGAGTTTCCGCTCAAAGACTCGTTCTGCTTTCAGAGCGGATTGTGAGTCCTTCACCAGCGTGCTTCTGTACAGCCAATCTGAGCGCATCTACAGCTGTGTGTATGCATCTCCGTTAAACTCCATGATTAGTGATGCCGTGTGTGTGTTATGTGCCTTTCTCAGTGTGTGTGTGCGTTAACCCAGATGACCTCTTGCAATGTCAGATGTTATTGCCTTCAATTTCCCTTGAAGTAGACCTGTATGTGGCTGCAGCCCAGTAAAACATCATCCATGCCACTTACAGCAACACACACACACACACACACACTGTCTCTCCCTCAATGACGTCACAGGTTGGCTAAAGCATGGTCTGGCCATAAATCACCTCTAGCTGTAGCTTTGTCCTATTAGAGCAAGGAGAAAAACCTAATTATGCTTGATCAAGAAGAACACTTTGCGGAGACAGAGAACGGAGAGAGAGGAGAGGTAATAAAAGGAAGGACAGAGTTAGACAGAGAGATGGGGTGAGTACAAAACAGGAGGATGGGGAGGAGGGTAGGGGGGGGCAGTAAAAGGAAGGGACAGGAGGTTAAAAAAGCAGGGAAGAAGTGAAGTAATGTGAGTAGAAGAAGAGGAGAGGAAGAAAAGCTCATTCTGTTCTTTTGGTTTCTTTTCATGATGCTGATATCTAATGCGGTATTGTCATAAATCACAGCTTTCTCTCCCCCACAGGCCCGCCCACTGTCCCTCACCCTTTCAGCATGCGTCTGCTCTATGGTATCCGTGCGTACGTTAATCTCTTAACCTCTGCCTCTCACAGCCTGCAGCCACTCACAGCTATTAGGTGATTGATTCCCATGGCAGGGAAAACTAACACCTCCACCCACAGCCCTGGGGAAGCCTTACAGTTTTATAACCTGTAGTCAGGAGCTTATAGCATAAAGTCACATTGCCAAGCTGCCAAACTTAATCCGGTTACATCCTTTTCACTAGATATAACTTTTATACAACTCATAATTGGCCTTTTCTCTTTATTAGGAAGCACAATCCCAAGCCTGGTAAGATGGGTGTAGCTACATTACAATATTTTCTAACCGATAAACTCACCATAGTGTGGTATGATGGCCCAGGCCATAGCAGACGCATAGATCTCTCCAATCATCCAGAACATACACAACCAGCTGAGGTGTTCTCCTCTTTTCTCCCTGGACAACACCTCTGCAAAGAAGGAGAAAACGATGGGCACAGCACCTCCTATCCTGCAAGAGCCAGAGAGAATGGAAAAGTTAGTGGGATTAAAGGCGGAAACTTAACTTTATTAATCCAGTTTTGGGGCCTGTTTTTGTTCCTTCAGTTGAAGAAGAACAAGTCAAACATTGCCAAAGACATGGCAATTTGATTAAATGTTAAAATTCTATCCGACTAAGCATATTTTTTCCCCCGAAATTTAATACAAAAAAAATCCTCAGTGCCAGTTCCTCATGATTCAGAGGCACAGGTCACATTGGCAGCTTGGACAGCCTTTTCAATTACTCAGGATGTCTCTGGGGAGAGTGGTGCATGATGCTATTACTGAATTAGCTCTTAAAGGAACAGTTACAGTGTCTACACCACGTTTCTATGTAGTAAAAGGCTGACACACGATCTGTCTCTGCTAGAGTTTTCATTCTCACACACTCTGAAACACACTGAGAGAGATTCTAAGATTGCAAGGATGTATATATTTGGATCAGTTTTCTTTATGGAGTGAGGGTGTCACTTGCTATAACATCTTAGACATTGGCTGTTAATAGATTTTACTGCTCTGCATTGCAGCAGTAGGAGAAAATTACATTTAGATAGACAAATAGATGTATATTCAGTAAGCCCTCTATGGTAAAAGAGTCAGAAACTGCAAACTGTGTGGAGCAGTAGGAGAGAAAACAGGCTTTACGTTATCATTAAAGGAAATTGCTTTCATCTCTTTTCAACAACTTTAATAATTATTCAGTGAAGTAAAAAGGGAGTAATAATTAGGAGAGACAGAGACATGCCAACAGAAACACTCCTCGTAGATTTTGCCTCACAGAGATGCACAAGTTGATTTTGAATACTCTAGATGTTGAGATAGTGTGACCATCCTGTTGCCAAAGAAAGAGATTTTGAGGTGCCATAGTGTAACCATTTGACTTGACTTTTCACAAAGCATTTAAAACTGACAGCTCACCATCCTCGTCGGCCCCAGAGTGACCTCGACTTTATCAGACTCACCCAAAGCCTGCGACGAGACGGCAAAGGAGGAACAAGCCGTACCCCTGGACGAAAGATGACAGGAAGGCAAAGAAGCCGTTGGTGGACATGCAAATGAGGAGGCACTGTCTGCGGCCCACTTTGTCAGACATCCCTCCCCAGAAGAACGCTCCGACCATCATCCCCAAGTAAACAACGCTGCCTGGAAAGATAAGGGGAGAGAAGGATCTGATTTTAGTTTCACATGCATGTGAAATGTGTCTCTGGGAACAAATGAGTCACCTCCTGCAGTCTTTTTTCACATATGATTTGCTAGACTCTCCTTTTAGCTCTGTTAATGGTCTCCTCTAACTTCTGAGGAAAATATCTGGCTCTTTAGTTGTTATATTGTGTGGACTGTGTTTACCAGCTAGTGTCTAACTTTGTCTGTCTGTTGTTTAATGCTGAGCAGATGGTGTACAGTGGGGTTTTTAGAGCTTTTTCTCTGAACACAGATGTCCACTGTGGCATTGTGACGTGAATGAACTTAAACAATAGAGTTATGAGAGCTATAACATGAGCTATAAGACGCTACAAAGCTTCAGAGGAACTGCATAATCCGGTGATAATTATCTGTTGGTCCGTCGCTACGAGTGACACCTCTCACATACAAGTGGTCATGTGATCCATTATTAATACAGAAATAGATTACAGACACTTTAACATGTTAATAAAGTCACACACCAGAGAGATCTCAGGAAAGTTCTCTGCTGCTTCTATTCTCAACGAAGCCTTTCAGCCATAGAACAATCACGCTTTGCTAAAAGACATAATGGCCATCTAAAAACGAAACACTTTCACCCCTCTGCTAACAGTTTGAACTGATGACCTTCACAGATTTGCGTTTTTTACTCTCATAATATTACGATTCACCAGTGACATTTTGAAAATATCTCCCCCTAAGCCACCCGACACTGACTCTCAGCCAAGAAGTGTTTTAAGGAATCATGTCCTCTAAATGTGCCTCCGCTGGCAAATGGTGAAGTGTCAAATTAAATTATAGAGCAACATTAAAGCTGCACCTCCATTATTGCTTAATGCTAATCAGTGAATTGGATGTTATGTTTTAAAAAGAGAAAAACAGACTGCTGTTAGTTAAACACACACATTCCCCAAGTTACAGATTAGATCTATGCATCTAACACGAAGAGATTGCTTCCAAATTAAAGCTATAGTATTCCTGCTGCTCTGACTGGATCCTAAAAATTGGCGCAATGACTGATGACAATGAGCCTGACACCGTATTTGCAAACCCTCGGCCCCAGTCTAACATTGATAAGTAAATACAGTGTGTAAAAGACTGAAAACAGGCTCTGATCAATGGGGAGACAAATGTGAGCAGTAATGCGGGGTGACTTTACAAAGGGGCCCTCTGCTCTCTTTTAATCTCGCTCATCACAAATGGGATCAATGCTCCAACAAAACAGCATCGATCGTTCTCGCTGATCATCATGATTCTGCTCCGGAGAGTGGAGCCTATTATTACTGCTTTAGTTAGTGCATTGTATGTGGCATTGCATGGTTAGCAGCCTTCATGGACAAACAGTATCTGCTGCAAAGAGCTACTCCAGCTGGATTTGTCTCCATTTAGAAATTTATTTTTTTTTTCAGGCTAAATCCCAGAATAGTTTAATAACAGATAATATTACAGTAATATTCTGTCTTCATCCATATCCAGACATATGCAGACACATAAACCTGGTTTAGAGAGGACATTTGTATTCATAATTCCACACACAAAGAAAATGTGAGAGTTGCAGTCATATATGGAGTGATATGACTCAGCCGTAGGGATACTTTGTTCATCCCATTACAATAATCTTAATAGCAAGATGCATTTCCTTTCTGTAATGTCTGCAGTCAGGTCTCCTCTCCTCTGCTGTGAGCAGATATCTGTTTGACTCTCTCGCTTCAGGGGTCAAAACCCGTCTATCTGTCACATTTGGCAGCCATCTAGATACACGCCTAAAGGGGCCATAAATTCAATTCTAAATTTAACGGGAGTCTTCAGTCTATGCACAGTTCACTTTTGCTTCATTAAGGAGAGGCTAGATAGACGGTGCATAGGGAAACACCCACTGGCCACCCATTTAATTGTCATGCATCCAAACATCCAGAGGCCTTTTCATTTGGTTTCAGCACTCCACTTTCCATACAAAAAGTGTAGTTTGGTTTGGGGTTTTTAGAGATACTGGCACAAAACAGACAAAGAAAGAACCTGTGATTTCTGTTACTTTAATGTCCTTTAAAAAAAAAAGATAGAACGATAAAACTGTTGACTAAGGAGTACATCGCTCACAGGACAGTCCATTATGTAATGAATTTATTGATGTTCTGTCCGACTTGCTGCACGATATCTCTGAGCATGATGTCAGCAGTGCCCGCACCCGTAAAGAGGAAAGTAGTATACTGAAGTGCAATATAATCCAAATATAGCACAGACTTTATGAGGCTCACCACCAAAAGACCAAAAGGTACTCTGTGTGGTATTAACCTGTCATGTCAGAAAATTATGCTGCTATATATTTCAAAAGAATCTTATGTCTTTTGCCCCAAGAGGGATCTCTTTCTAATTTGATTATGAGTCACACTCCACCTTCAGTATGATGTCAGAGTGATACAGCCCCATTTTCTGTAGCTTTTGGACTCAAACCAAGCAGTTACTACACTGCAGCAAAATCTTAGGTTGATAAGACCTTCACAGGAACGGTCACACTGACGAGACAGACACACCGACACACTGATGACACATCCTTCACAAACCTCTTCTGTCAGAATGCTAGTTAGCAGTTCAGTTTTGCTGTAAGTATTTCTATTAGCATAAGCAGAGTATGAGTTGATTTCATTTTTTTAATGGAAACATGATATAATGTCTAAGTGTCTGAAAGCTCAATGCACTGCAAATTAAGGAAACACATGCAAATAGACACAAGCACATGAAGAAGCATCTTCACCTACTTGACGACACACGAAAACATCAATTTGACTACACATGCACAGCATTTAGAAAAAGAGCTGCAAGAGGCTCACAGCACAACGGAAACTGTTTCCAAGGGACACTAAAAAGTGATGCACAGAGCCGGGACAGCTTGTTGTTGTTTGTGGTTTATGAAGTCATTGAAGTTGGCTATCCACTATTGTGATCGCATGATTCAGATATTATAGACTAATAATCAAGTCCCCGTGAAGAGCGACAGACTTTGAAGAAAATTTGACATAGTGGCCAAATCATGTAAGTACAACTTCTGTGTCCGTCACGTGATGCCATTGGGCCCAAAAAGACTTTTTCCCATAGACTTACATTGGGAAAGAGACGTCTGTAAATCAGCATCAGCTTTTTGATCAGCTTCCTAGTATGAACACTTAAATAGCCCTTATTTAAATCATTAGGTCATAAAAGTAAGTAAGTAAAATGCACTAATAGCCAAATCCAGAGTTATTTTCATTCTGTCGTTCATGTGAATGAGGGATGCGGAAGTTCGCCGGAAGATCCGAGCAATTTTATACCCGGAGACAAACTTTTTTGTCTTCATGCGCCACTGAGCAACCTTCATAGGATTGAACAGGGCCCCGCCTCCAACGCTGTATCCAATTCTCTTTATACATCCATGCTAATAGCCAAATTCAACGTCCACAAACAAGCGCTGTATGTCTCAACCGTGTGCATCACTTTTTATTTCAATTGCGTTGTGAGCTTTTTGTAGTGTCTTTTCTAGATGCGTTGCATGTGTTGTCACATTAGTGAAGATGTTTCTTTATATGCTTTTGTTGTGTCTATTTGCATGTGTTTTCTTAACTTGCAGTGTGTTGAGCTCTCAGGGTCACCGTACCCCGGTCCATTTTGCCCCGAACCACTAGGTGGCATCTTGCCCCAGATGTAATTTATTTTTTTTTTTTTAATTTTTAAAAAGAGCAATTTAACTCCAAACGAATAAATGGTTCCTCACATGCATCTCATTATAGGATTACCAAAAATATTTTTCTGTCTATACCTTTTTCAAAATACACAGATCTTTAAAAACCAATGCAGAAAAATGTATCTCCTCAAAATCTGTTGGTGTGCAGAAAAACTGAAGCAAGCAAGATGAGCATTTGCTTACTGCATGTAGACAACGCATCATTAACTTTACTGGCTTTGTTTTGGACACAGGCTGAGTTACATGCAGGTGCCCCAGGGCGCACTTCTATTTCACAGTTATACATTAACATTTCAAGCCTGTATGGGATTTTTATGTGTTTTTAAAGGTAACAGAGGAACCAGGACTATGACAACCCTGAGTTCAGACGTAAACTGCTGTGCTTTTCAACATTAGGTTTTAAGAAATTAAGGGTCTTCCCATGAATTTAACTCCCACAATGCAATGTTTTAAAGGATATCCTGTGACAGATGTATATATTTTTAAATAAATATATAAGAATAAAAAGGGGTTTTGCTGGTGTCATTATTTCCTCTGTGCTCAGTGGATAACTTAACAATATAATAATATACATCACCCATGAAATGTTTCAACATTTCATTAGTCTGATGCTCAGTCAGGCTTCAATCGATCAGTCATTATTAAACACATTGGAAATGATGAGGTTAGACCACAAGAGCTTCAACCACAGTATTCTAATTAATGAAACCCTGAATGCTATCACCCAGTTCTGCCATGTCATTGATTTAGTAGGGCTATAAATGTAGGCCCTTTTTCAGGCCTGACTAAGGACTAAGAAGAAGTATACCATCAATAGACTTCAGCTCAGTTCAGCCTAATTTCAAGACCAAATGAGAAATGTACACTTTCTGAAGCACCGATAAGACACGTTAGAAGCAAACCCCCTTGAACGGATGCCAACTGGTGCAGACGTTTCACCGTAAGAGTGTGAAATACAGCTGAATTTGGACTTGATGACCCATATAGAGTCTGAGCACCATCAGAAAATGACAGTGTGTCAGGAGACCTCTCAGGCAGAAGCAAAAGGTTTTGCCCCATGACACTCCGTCGAGATGTCAAAACACATCTCCAGGAATGGTTAATATTCAGCAAAATCACACATCACTCAAGACAAATTCCAAGGCATAAGATGTGGAGTAAAACACTGTCACAATCACACACACACACATATAAACACACACAGACACACACAGGACCAAGGAGTAAATCTAATTCACAGATTAAAATATTAGAAATGCATTTAATCTCTTTCGGTGTAGCTAAACCAGCCACTGGGGAACTAGATGAAGGAGGGCAGATAAAAAAAAAATGAACACAGGAGCAAGAACAAATGCAAGCAGATGAAATATGTGAGCGGCAGAAGAAAGAGCAAAAGCAATGAAGGGTGAGGGGGTGACAAAAGAGAGAAAAAGGGTAATGACGGAGGAGAGGATAGGGTGAAAGAGTGAGAGGGATGAGGGGAGAAAGGGGAAGGCCCTGGTGCAGTGTTTTCTGTCCTGTCACATCCCAAGGAGCCCCCAGAGAGCCGTGGGAGCGCTGAGCTGCATCACGACCTCTTCTCTGATTTCATGCTTTGATGCTTTTCGCTCTTAGCACTGCAAACTGCTTCGGCGTCGCGCAAAACACCCGTCCTGTTTTATTCATAATGATGATACTATCATACAACAGCGTGCCTGGTGCGCGCTACAGCACAGTGACGCTGTGGTAGCTACCTCTCCCAGTTAGATATTCTTTTTCCAACACCTTCTCTCTGTTTCTCTCAATCTCTTCACTTTGATCTTATTTTATCTCCTCCTCTCCTTGTCCCTCAGCTCTCCTCCCCTTTTGTGCCTCTCTTCCCAACCTTTCCTCTATTTCTCTTCCTCTCAGCTTGTGCCCTCTCCTATTGCTTTCCATTTTTTTTGGCTCACTTCTCACTTTTCTTCCTCATCCCTCCTCCTTTTCTCCCCCCCCCCCCGTTCCTCTCTTTTCTCCTCTTCTGTGCTTCCCCTCTCATTTATTTGCCTTAGTTTCCACTTTGCTCCACTGTCATCAGCTCCTTTACACTGAGCAGCGTGTAATCACGTTTGTACTACATCGTGTCAGTTGTGATCGGATTCATGCCTCCGTCTTCTGCCACCTCCGCAGAAAAAGAGATTGAAGACTTTTTGTCATATTTAAGTCATATCAGTGGGGGCAGGATTTCAATGAAATCTATATGAAAGTAACCCATTGTGGGGCTTATAGAGTGCAGGGTTTAAAATGACTCACTCAGCACCAGTAATGATACAACCTTCATTACATTAAAGACTGTGGATAATTCCCATGAAATATAGTGATGCTATGAACCCCTGATAAGAACCAGCAGTGAGACATGGTTAAGTCTTGGCTGATATTGCTGGTGGCAGCATGTTTGGTCCATATGCACGCACTAACACACACACACACACACCCATCACACACTACTCCCCCCCCTCACACATACACACACACATTCTTCCACACAATGTGGAGCTGCACTACTCAAGTAATCTCTGCAGTGACGCTGCGATCTTACTGCAGTTTAGCCATGCTCAGCTGCCCCTGGACCACGCAGCAACCACACAGCCTGTCAGCCGGTTCATACAGACAGGGAGAAAGAGGGGGGGACGACGGATAAAGAAAAGAGACAAAGAGGCAGAAGTGCTGTGGAGATGGAGCTGGAGAGTGAGCCTGGGACACAAAGAAGCCCAAGAAAGAAAAAGGTACAAGAGATCAGAAGACAGGGGAAGTAAGGATGAAAAGAAGATCAAGTAGAGCGGAAACAAGAAAGGAGGGTGGAAAGTATCGATGGCAGGGAGGGAGAGATGGATGTTAAATGAAAACGAGGAGAGAGAGAGTCAGAGGGAGAAGTGAGGAGAGTTTTTTTCGGCAGGGAAAAGACAGCCTAAGAGAACAAATAAGTAATGATAGGGTGATGCGTTCCCATTGTCTGCTGTGTCTGAGATGATAGCTGAGCCTCTCCCTCACATTGTTGGTGTACTGAGTCTCCCATCCACCCACACCTCGCTCCCCATTACTCCTCTCTAACTTGGCAATGCCTCCGCATCAAAGCTGATCCTCCTCCTCTCCTCTCCCCTGTTCATCACACATATTGCATCTCACAGCGCTTGTTTTCCCTCCTGCTTCCTTCCCATATCGTGCACTCTTATTTAAAATATTGACAGTATTTCAACCCCTCCTATACCGCAACTCTCCATCCCTCATTCCCATGTAGCATCAAAGGTTCCTGTGAGATCGGGATACTGGTAGGACCAAACTAAATTCTGTAATCTAATCAGCGTTTTAGTCATCCATCCAATTCAGGCCTTTGCGTTTCTCATACTGCATTATCCCATTACACTCAGCTCAGTCCGTGCAGCTTGCCTCTGTCTCTGCCCGTTATGTGGTTAATGGAGCTGTACAATGCAACTATGATGGGAGTCCAGCTCAGGTGGAACTAACCAAACACCAAATGGCTATTTTCAAAACTATGTCACTCAAATGTTTTTGAGTATAAATTGAAATTTCCAATAAAATTAACAATTTCCTCTGTGCTCTGTGGTCAAGTAGGTTTTCAAACTTATTTGCTTACTATTACTATTTGTGTTGGGGTGATTCCTTTCCTGTTATTTCTATAAAATGACCAGTTCCACTTTCTAACTTGTCAGCCATTGTTGGCCATACAGACAGCCACGTGCTCCTCTGAAACGCATGAAATCATCACCCACTTCTTTCCACCTGCCAGTCAGTACATGTACATCAACACAAGTTCACATCCAGCAGCAACCTCTGGTGCTGAAAAATTGCAAAAACTGCAGAACTGCTGGCTCCTAAAGCAAGTCAAAGAGTTAGGCTGTGTAGTCACTTCCAAGATGGCGATGGCTGGAGCCACCCACTTTGAGCTTCACAACGGCTCCTCTGAAACCTACTGTATGGGTGACGTCACAGAGACTGCGTCTGTATTTTATATAGTCTATGGTTCACATCCATTGATGTAACCTGGTTACTGTAAATCAGCGTATATATGGCAGGTTGGTAATCAGATTCCTCCTCTACAATTGACCTTTTTTTGGAAGCATTACTATAATGATACAATCAGTGTGCACAGCTTTTCCTCATAACACGAATTATAGTTGTTCTACAAAAAAATCAAAATTTCAGCTACAGATACCATTTTAAAGACTTCTAGAAGATACTTTGTGTTAGTTTCGGTTTTAACTTTGGATGGAATTATTTTGAAGACACGCATAAAAAGCAGTTTAGAAAAGTGGTTACATGGCCAAGAAATGTGCTTTTTCTTCTCTAATCTATCCTGGGAAATCAGGTTTTACAGTACATGTCTAACAAAATCAGGTTACAGCAGAAAATCGACTGTAACCTGGTTATTTAGGTATATGTAAACACGGTTAATTGGTGTAACGCAGAATCACAACCCCTTCCATGCAGCTACAACCAACCAGTTGTAGTCACTACTGCAGCAGCAACAAGGACATAATCCCTCACTGGCTTCCCACATACTAAACCTGCCAATTGTGGTAAATTGAATATACGACCAAGCCGCGTGTACAACTGCTGAAACTGTACCCGGGTTTGTTCAATAGTGGTCTAGCCCCTGTGATCCCTGAAAGCTATTCTTTATCGCCAGCACAGGTTGTCCCTGTAAAATAAGAACCTTATGTTCTGCTTGGTTAACTACAGGTTATATGAAATACATGAAAAATGAGATCCCCCTTATCAAATCCATCCACAGACTTAACTGGCTGTTGTTTATTTCTCCACTTTAAAGCAATAATATATTGCCATGGCACCTGTAAAACACCAACTCACTTCATTTTGTTGGCTGTAATTAAGTGTAATTACTCTGGAAAACTCTAAATGGACACCAACAAGGTCATAGTAATCATGTAGGCTATGCTTACACACACGCACACACACACACACGCACGCACACACACACCAATCATGTTCACCTCAACAGGGAGGAGCCTCAGGGCAATCAGTAGGAGAAAGGAGAGGAGAATGGGGGGAAGGATGGGAGAAGAAAAGAGAGGCACATAGAGAATGGAGGCTGAGAGAGAGAGAGAGAGAGAGGGACGGGGGGTGAGGGTTGGAGTCACGAACAAGGAGAAGCAGAGCGTAGAGCATGAATGCCTGCAGGACTTTGCTTGGTTAGAGAGGAAGAAAAGAGTTTACATGGGCACTTGGAAAGAGACATAAAAATGGAGGTACATCGTACACAACATCTTGTGAGGCTTCTACAGTGACAACCCCACACAGACATACAACAGACTCTTTTATCATATAAAAAGAAAGGAAAGTAATAGTATGATAATAAGATATTTTAAGTGTGACAGAGTGTTTTAGACGTTCTCCAACTGTAATCCAAATTCTTCAAACTTTCATTCACAACCTCCATTCTCAAAAAGCCCTGCCGTATCAATTTTGCATCAGATGTTGCAGTGGATTTGATGTATTGTCATGTCTCACTGTGGCAGTTAGTATCTAAGGGCTGCATGCCTGAATTAATGTCCTCGCCACTCTGGTACTGACACAGTGAGTCAGCCGCTGTACACAGCTCTGTGGTGATGGATTATACACCTGCAGCCATAGGGACTGCTGGGACTCCTGCTCAACACACAGAGCACACAGGGAATACTAGCCACCCTCTTAATCCTGACACGGAGACCAGTGGACCGAAACACCTCATCTATGGGTAACACAACTCGGATAAAGTGTGACACATAGTGTATGAACACACATAACTAATCTGATCTTTTAAGTCAAACAGTATTCCACTGAAAGTAGTGTGACCCTTCCTTTAGTCCATGTTGCACACATTCAAACCACGTTTATGGTGGCAAAAGTGAGTATACCTGCATATTAAAATAGTTTGCATTTGGATGTAGCTGTGTCTGAATTATTAGATACAGTTAAAGTGTATGGAATAGGTCTTAGTGAGTCAATAAGAGCTCCTCTGCTGCTATATTTTATGATCAAATAGTTAAGATTATATATTAATATTTGCTAGCTTGTTGGCATAACAAGGTCTTCAAAATGATGTGACACTTTTAGGAGCATGGGGGCCATTGATTAGTTACTTAAAGGGGTACTCCATAGATTCAGTCTGTGTGTTACACAAAGTTGTTAAACTTGTGATTTAGAAATCTGTGCAGCAGAGGTCGAGATGTCGTGACTTTGAGGCCCTAGCATGGGCCAAGCACCAAAAACAAATTATTCTATATTTCCCATAATGCAACCGGACAGTGTCTTTTCATTATACTCTTCCTGGTAAACCCACATCTTTTAAACTCCACATCTCCGGTTTGTAATGTGAGGTTTCTGTTATAATGTGACACTTCACATTCATTTAGAATCATCAACACTAATCAAATTGATGCAATTTGATTAATAGTGAAGGAAATGCATCATTTCCTGTTAGCACATGCATACACACTCGCCAACTGTCAAACACACACACAGGGTCCCTTACCTAGCCATCCTGAGCTGGAGTTGGGCACACACATGTCTGTCTCTGCGCTGGGCAGCACAAAGCCCACCACGAACACCTCCACCCCGTCTGACATGAGTGCCAGCCCGAGCACCAGGAACAGCTGCCACTGGAACCTCCCGTGGCCACACTCCTGGATGATCAGCTCGTACTGTTGGGCCAGCTCCTCCTCGTCAGCCTGTCTCTCCTGCTCCAGCCCCTTATGGTCCCTTGTGGCATCTGACACCGGTTGTCCCAATGCCACCTGGCCCTCCTTTTGCTTCCTGTCTCCTGCCGAGGGGATCCCCTGGTACTCGCCCTCGTAGATCTCATCCTCATCATCGTGGCCCTCCGTTGCATCGCTGGAGCCCTCCTCGTTGTCATGGTAGCCCTCTCCGTCCTGCCTCGGAGGATTCCGGTAGAAATCCTCATCTTCATCCTCCTCATCCTGGAATCGGCTGTAGTTGTGTTGGGATGAGTACTCGTCTGTGGCGCGGTCCACCACCTTGTTGACTTTCTTTGCTGCATGCCGCTTGGCCTCCTTGACCATGTCCTTGGCCCCCTTAGCCAGGGAAGTCCTGTTATTGTAAGTGTCCTCCATTCTGGCTCCACCGGTAGGTCTTCACGGGGGTTCAGAGGATACTTAGAAGTAGAAGAAATAGGGAAGAGAGGCAAGAGGGGTCAGAGTACGCTGGCAGGGCAATTGCAGGAATGGTGAGATCGGTGGGTCTCGAGATGCAGCAGGGATGAAAACTCTTGAGTCTGCAGTCACAACGGGAGATAACCCACAATGGCTGTGGCAATCATCGGCCAGGCTGCGAGAGATTGGGGAAGGGGAAGAGACAGACAGATAAAAAAAGAGAGGGAACAAGCAGGAGGAAGGACAGGGGGAGATCAGAGAGAAAAGAGGGAGAAAGTAAGAGAGGGAGATGTAAATCAGATACTGCCTGTAAGTCATGTCTCCCCTGCGACATTCATAACTATCCCAGACTAACAGGTGACACCCCACAGACAGCACATTCCCTCTTTAATCATTCACCCACCATTCTCCCAGGCCTTTTAATCATTTGGAGTGATGTGAGGAAAAAGACTTTTGCTGTATAGCTCTCAGTTTTATTCAGAATGAATATTAAATTTCCAGGGGCGCGCTCCTTGTTCTATATTTCATATTTTGGACTTAGTTTTGAGGAGGTGAGCATTTTAAACAGAGATGCTAAATCTGCTGAGTCATGATCAGCTCTGGGGAACAGAGGCTAATAAACAAGGCTCTGTCCTAAATCAATTTGCCCCCAATAAAGAGCTGGTTTATTATAATGGGAGTGACGATCCAACCGGAACGGCACTGTCATATTTAATCCATGCAAAGAAGGGAGGAAAGGAGAAATGGTCATGAGTAGTGAATGCACACTCAGACACTGGCACATAACAAACACACACCTCATTTTGTGTAGTCAGGTGTCTTTAACACACAAGAAACACATAAATAATTAAACAGAAAGGCACCTAAACATGCCATACACATATGTGAGTGTGCTCTCACAGCATGGATGGGGAAGCCCTTTCCCATCTTGGCAGGCTGGTGCTGATGGGAGGGAGACCCCAGCATAGCAGTGCCAATGATGTAACATGATTTCATGTGAGTGTTCAAACTGCGAACTCCACAGTTCATCATCACATTGCCTCCACAGGCACACTCTCTTTACTCTTTACTCTATAATTTGTCATAACACAGAGACACAACCATTATTAAAACAAACGAAAAGTGATTGTGGAATTAAATTAGAGGGTGGGGATGATGTGAGCTGCCCAGTGTGTGCGGTTCCCCGTGTGTCTAGGAGCTGCTCACCACAGCCTCTAATGAACACTGAAGCCTTGTCAGGAGGACACAAATCACAGGGCCAGCTCCAGCTCCCATAATGCAATTTTACTGGGCAAAATGACACTGCTGATTCAAGGTGACTCTCCTAATCCCTTTTGGCTCATTGGATGACTTCTGTGCTTGTGAGCGTACTCCTTTACACATGGACTGACTAATTTTTTAATACCTCCATTGACACCGGTGGTTCCTCAGACATTTTGTCCTAAGGATGATTCATAAAGGCAGCTTTTAGAAATCTGTTTTCCTTTGTTCAAAAGCAATTCTTCACTGGATCATTGTTGAGGTGCACACTGCAAAGGGTTAACTTATGATTAGTGGCATGATTTTCTCTTTTTCCTGTATAATAATATACGCTATCCTGCATAAATCCTGGACTTACATTGCAGGATTTCTCAAAATAATTCTTCTTAAGCGTGGAACATTGTAGCTTCTTGTCATGTTCTCTATAGACGGCATATATTTGAATGCCTCCGTAGACTAACACCCTGCCAGGAGCATGTCAGAGTTCAGCGGTGTCACTGAGCTTATTTTTTCAGGATCGGGAAATGTTGACTATCACACATCATTTTTACTTAAAACCAGTACGCTCACACACACCTGCAAAAGGGGATACATCCTGCCTGTCAGAGAATCAATGGAGTGTATTGTGAGGCCCGCTGTCACTGATGATGAAGCTCAGAGGACAGCCGAGCACACAGACAACCAACCTCACCTGACCGCAGCTGACGAGACCCCGACAGCGCAGACAGCCCGAGCAACGGGAGCAATCACAATCAAACTGGGTAACCACCAACACTCCCAAACAAACCAGTCTCTGTTTTCTTCCATGCTGTCTCCAAACCACTCCGTTCTTCCTGCAGCTTCTTTAATTCTCTCCCTCTCTTTCACGCTCCCTCTTCAGCATCTATTATTTCCATTAATGCCTTTGTCAGAAAATTCGAATTTTTCCAACTTACTGTCTTCACCCAAGCCTCAGTCAACACACCCCCTTGTTGTAAATACAGAATTCATTACCTATGTTCAATTCACACCACCATTACTTTCTACTGATAACAAACCAACATGGAGACGAGGATACGTATTGAAACATGAGGAAGCTGCATCCATACACTGTCCTGCAGGGCATAGCTGTTCTCTACAATTAGAATATAGAGTTGATATATAGTGTGTGTACCGTTGCTGTGAACCATGTGAGGATGGCTGAAAATAGGCCTTGCTCTAGCAACACCGCTGTCTGCATGATGGATAGCGGCCCTGCTTTTCTTCAACCTCTTTAGAATACTAAAAAAACACTAGGTCAAGTGTCACTTGGCCCCAAATTTCCCTATGCATGAACATAAAGACAAATGAAGAGATTAGAGTTACACAGGCTTTGGCCATACATCTAACTACGGAAAAGCAATTTGGGAAAAGTTAAATACTTCCAGAGTATGAGTGTTTGACCAACTCAGTCAATTTCAACACACTCTTTCATTGCTTATCATGACTTCATTAGCCAACAGTAGCACAGTAATGAAGCTCCTAATGAGCATTTTTGAAAGAAATAATTTGAATAATCTCACTTAAATAACATTGTGATAATGACAGCGGTAATGAACACCCTTAGTCCAAAGAACTTAACACATAATGAAGCAATTATCATCACAGTAAGGGCTTCATACAAGCAATGCACTTTGTCAAAAGGATGGATGTCATTGTTGGTGCCGATCTACCTCAAGTCCAGCAGTCATCAAACACATCTGTGGCAAGCAGGTTGTTAGAATAAAAAGTAAACAATCAATTCTGGTCCTAGAATTTCACGTTGCTTGACCCGTAACTGCTGGAGGAGACAAATACTTAATATTTTTCATGAGAACCTGAAGGAAAATCAATAGTGCCTTTTTGGCTGAGTGCAGTCCGGTAGTCCAGACATTGGCCCTTACACAGTACCAAAAAAAGTAATAATGCAAAACAACGAGGGCAGCCGAGGGCTACTTATTATTGTTAGTGCAATAAAATGTTATAATAAATGCGTGATGGTTGCATCTCTGAAAATGCTTTCTGAAGTGGCAATTTCCTGCCTTATGCTTATTCTTAAATGGCCTGTGCACTACACGTTGAAACAGTCCCTTTCCCTATATGAACCACAAATACTTTCCATCTCAGTCAGGTCTGACTTGTCAGTGTCCTGCCCTTTCAAAGACATGCGCAAGCACAGTGGCTTGACGGCCGGTTTGTTCTATTAGCATCAGAAAGAGCAGGTCCAATCTCTAAGTGGGCAGAGCCGCATGTAATCCCATCAAAACGGAGAGCCCATGACCTCATCTGGAAGGCAGAGGCACAACCAGCCCGGGACGTCTTCCGTTAGGAGATTTCATCAAGCACTGATGCCATTACTGACTGAGTGGTGGGGCGAGAGAGAGGAGGGCGGGGGGGTGCGAGAAGTATTAATGACGCCAAAGAACGTCAAAAGAGAGGACGAAAATGGTTGTTTATGCAAATGGGGAATATAATAAAATGATCTTCTTTCAAGGCACCCAAACCTTCAACAGTTAGAGCTCCACCACCCATGATAAGAACTTCAAAAGCAGAGCTGATTGCAAGCCATGTTAATGTTACATCATGCAGATTCATAAAGCAGCTGCAGCAAGCTGACATCTGCCTTTCCTGCCTTTCGTGAGGAGCTGACATTGTTAATATTAGTGTTGACTTTAATCACTTCTGTGCACATTCAAGGAAAAGGGAACTCCGCTCTGTTTATATTAATATTGTCAATCTCAATACTTAGATGAAGGACACAGAATCTGGATACTGCCTGTATTAAATCATAAGATGTTACATCTGCAAAGACAGAAACTTGTCCCATCCCACCATGACGGTTTACAGAGACTAAAGTGTGTCCTGCCTGTTTTTGCGTCAAGCTGATGTCTGTTTGATCTTCTTGGTAAACATATGGTCTCCCTGCCTTGCCAGACCACACTGCTGACACAATACAGTGCTTACATAGCAGATACAAAACATAATGTACCACCACCACAGTCTGGTGCGGACCTACAATGACGCAATAACACCGATTAGGCAAGGCATGCAGGATGCGGCACATTTACTTGTGATTTTTTACTATTAAATTTTGTCAAACTGTTTGATGTGATGCATGGTGGTTGTGTATATGTGTGTGCCTATTCTGGCAGACATGAGGATGACAAGTGGCTTCTTGAATGTAATGTAAACTATGCTATTGGATTTAACTTGCCTCTAAAATAATTCCCTGTTTGCCTGCGCATGTCAACAAAATGTGCAGACAGAATCTTTTTGTGAAGCTCTTATATCTACTACCAACGCCACTTGCACAGCGTACTTTGCACTTTATACTGTGAAACCCTCGATTAGAAAATGTCTAATTCTTAAAATAGCCTGTGTGCTGCATAAACTTTAGAACAACTAACAAAATGACAGGTCAGTAGGTGCTTGAGATGGAGATGTTATTGAATGCAGATGAGTCATTCTGAATCACAATGAGATTCTTGTTTACCGTGGCAGAAAAAAAAACCTACATCAACTTGAAATCAATGACAAGTGGTGCCAAAGGAACAAATTCTGCAACCTGCAATCACTTCTAACACTTTTTCATTCAGTGTTAACCCAGCAGGACTACTACAGCAGCCCTCAGATTGCAAACAAAGCACTTTGCCACAGATTTCCAGTTCACCGGCTGTGTGCCTGTCAATCGCTCACTGCCTCTTGAGGTGCAATTCACGGATGAGTCAGTCGCCTTGCTCCTGCATCCTCTCCTCTTGTTGGTGGCAGTGCAGAGTGCTTTAACTGCCCCAGGGTAGGTGGCTGGATTGCACTACAGCATGCACAGTCCGCAGCCAACAACACCAAACTCTGCTCATGCCAAGGACAATTATTCCACTATAAACATGCTCATTGATGTAAACTATGAGCTCCAGTCAGTGATCATCATAAACCAAACAACCAAGTAAGCAAATTCATTGACAGACCTTATTCATATAGCACTAAATCAGATATTTTAAACCAATATGTACAGTACATAAACACTTTCCAGAAGGATTGTGTCACCTTTAAATGCTGAATTAATTAATTTCCACAATTAAAATGGTACAGAAACTCCACTACATACATCCCTGTAGTTATATGAGGAAATTCTTCTTCTTGCTTGTTGCCTGCTTTCACTTAATGATGCCAATTTCTCTATTTTTGCAGGCATATGGACTCAGTTTAGTGCATCCACAGAAAAAAAAAAAAAAAACATGCCCGGAAACCATCCCAACTTTTAATAACAAATGATACACAAACTTATGAATAAATAATGAGGTATCTCTCAGCTTAGATGTTAGTTCGAGATAGCCTATCATTTAAGATTAATGAACAACATTATTTGTAATACAGCTGATTTACAGTTTATTGAAAATACTGTTATTTTTCTAACTCGGAAGTGTTAAGTCAGCATGTTTTCAAGGGAAAAGTAGTAATTACTTACCATCATTTATGGCGAGGAGAGTGAACTGGGCTGATAGTTGCCCATTGCATCAGACTCCGCTTTCGCTTTTTGGAAGAAAAACCTTTTTTGTGTTACTGTAGAAGAGGATCAGAGGTATAATTGCCAGCGCACGACAGTGAGGTTTTTTTTTTCGATGCAGTCCTCCCTCGCTGCAGTACTTGAGGAAAGGAGAGAGGGGGAGATGGAGGTAGGAGGGAGGGATGGATGGAGAGAGAGAGTGAGAGAGAGAGAGAGCGAGAGTGTAATCAATGATTGTACTTCATTGAGTGATGCGGGTAATTCCGTCTGATGGAACAATCTAGTTAGGTGACTGAATGACGTGAAACACCGCAACGCATGAATGCTAAACAGAGAAATGTCTGAATTGAAACAGGCTACAGTGCTGTGGTCCGTTCACCAGGAGAGAAACACACAATGTGAACAATGAGTATCAGTGCTGGAGGATGGCTGGAGGACAAAAGTTGTCCAGTTCAGGCAACAACTGCTGCTTAATCCAAAAGTTTTTCATAGCTTCTCATGTGTCTTAAATCTGAATTATGTGTCTTTCTTAATATTTTTTTTAATTTTTATTTTTTTTACTATTCAGTGTGTTCAGTCGTGTGTTTTCAACTTCATAACCGCTTTCATAAAATTAGAGCTGTCTGGGACCCTCACCTTATTAGGCAGAGTCGACTCTGACTCTGTCTCTGTCCATGGTGCTGACCGGCACCTTTGGGTGCTGCTGATGGCATAGAGACAGATGATCCCACCATAGTCATGCGCATATCTGCCAGTTCTGTAAATATCCAGGTGCATATTTTAAAACAAAGCTTTTCCATATCCCCTAACTGTGCTCCTCATGCTGAACCTCCCGAAAAATATAGCTTCAGCTAATTATCAGAATCAGAATCAGAATCGTGTTTATTGCCAGGTGTAAGAGGTATACACTGGGAATTTGCTTTGGTTTTGTTGGTGCAAGTAAGCAGTATAATAACAAAAGAATAGATAAAAACGTTAGAATAAAATAAGAATAAAAAATGTAAATTCTACCAATATACAATATCCAAAATAAGCTATAAGGAAGTAATATCCCATAAGAAACTGATTGGACGTTAAATAAGAAAAATTACAGACCAGAAGGTGTATATATA